>VURO01026845.1:2233-18722 GCA_015108175.1 Pelvicachromis taeniatus
TGGCCAACATGTCAAAATATCTTTTGTCACAAAGGTTTTTTGTATGTTAAACATAAAAGAAGTCATCAGCAGAATGCATGAATTACACAGTCACACAGCTTGTTGCTTGCAGGAAGTTTTCCTCGGTGTGTTTAATTTTTGAACATGTCACACAGCAGCTTCTCCATGGGTGTGCTGCCGATAGTCCTGTGAAAGAACAGCTTAGCGATCTTCTCTGAATTCACAAAGCGGAGGGAGGGCAGCAGAAGTATTAATCTCCCAAACCTTGTTGGACAAAAACAAAAAGAGTGTGAGCTTAATGTTTCTGTAGGGTGGGAGAGATTTAACATTTTGTTAGACAAGAAAGTGCAGTTACCTAGCACCCTGGTTGGGGTACACTGAATGGATGTGCTGACCCAGCAGCACCTGTGACTGGTCCTGCAGATTCTCCACCTGTTCTGGATCTTTAAGATTGCGTACCTCTGCGTGGGAGATTCAAACAGCAGACATCGGTTTGCTGATCCAGGAATCAGTGACTACCATCGCTGCATCGGTGATTCCTTACCTGGCTTAAACAGCACAATGGCCTTCAGACAGGCAAATTCTGTTGGGTCAACAGTCAGGGCTTTAAAGCGACTAAAGGCTTCTTCTAAGGTTTGCAGGTCAGCAGTAAGAATGCTGATATTGGCTTGCTGTGGGGTCAAAAGGTCTGACAGTGACAAAAGAGGACAGCTGTCCATGGGCAGAGACCACTGGATGGCACACAGGAGGAACATCTCGCTCCAAGCTTCTTCCAGAAGAATCACCTGAAGATTTCACAGAAATATTGAGTGTCTCATTAGTCTCACACATTATCCATATATCTTTTCAAAAACAACACTGCAATATATAAATACATAAAGAACAAATATCTGTATACAGGCCTCACCTGGTCGCGAAATGGCAAGTGAGCAAAAACAGGCAAATTTTTTGCCCACTTGACTGACATGAAGAGGAGTCGCGCCGATGTCTCGTACACATTCTCTGGACAGCTGGAGATATAAGGGGACAAACGGCAGCCGAAGGGAGTGAGAGCCCTCTCTGAATTTGTTGTCACGTCAATGTTTTCCTCCACTGTGTAGCAAAAAGAGAGACACAGGCATTACAATCCAAATATAGTAAATGTAGTAATATAGTAAAGTCAAATCAAAAAGACAATTTTCAAAATATTTTACTCATTTCAAGACACATATGTTTACACCTCTATCTACCAAGTTATTTGACCTCTTTCATTTGAGCTTACCATCCTCTGGCTCCAGTTTTGCACAGGTCTCTGCAGTCAGCAGGCTGACCATAAAGCGGTGGTTGTTACTTATGTTGCTGCAAGGTTTTACTGTGGCAGAAGTCGGAGCTGACGACATGGCCAGAGGTCTAGAGATGGCTGCTGAGTAGGTGTCAGAGGGGCTGAGTGCCTGCGTGGTCACCAGGTGCTCCTTTTTGGTGTCGACATTTATAGAGTGTGGACTGACGTGAGCTGTGCTTCGAGGCTGTCGCTCATTCTGCACAGCTGCCACAACAAAAGGACAGGAAAAGCTACACCATCTGACAGCGAGGCCTTAGATATCTCACATCATTATGCGCAGATAAAGTCTAGACGGTCTGCTTTTTCAGAGTTTCTCACCATCTTTGTTCATGCCAGCCTGGAGGCACCTCTTTAATCGACAAGCTTGGCACTGGTTTCGATGCGCTTTGTCGACAGGACACCTGCCATTTCCAGCCTGACACCTATGAAATAAAGACAAAGACAGAGTTAAAACGCATTTCCTTAATTGCCACAGGATTTCGTTTCCCGTTATGTACAGCTGCCTTTCACACAGCCACTTGCCCACCTGTAGACGAGTCTTCTCCTCACACTGCGCTTGAAGAAGCCGCTACAGCCATTACAGGCAAAGATGCCGTAGTGTTTGCCACTGCTTGAGTCAGAGCAAACTTTACAAAGCAGGCCTTGGCCAAGCGATTTACGCAGACCTTTTTCTGTAGAGAACAGATAACAGAAATACTTAAAATCACTCGAAATTCCTTTGAGCACCAACACTGTTTTAACTACAGACTGATGTAATGTTAGCTCATTATTTTACGCTTTTTGATATATGTGTCAAATTCTGTGTGGAAATCTATGTATTTAAAATTTTGTAAAAGAATTAGTTATGAGTCTAGTCTGCTGTATTGAGAAGCTTTTAACACTCATCACCTTAAAACTTTATAAAATCTTATAGTCATTTGTAGGTAATGGCTCACCCGCTGGAGCTCCGTCTGTGCTTTGTTGTGTGAAGTCCTTTGAGGTGTCCGATGAAAACATGTTCATCTTTGAAATCTGCTCCTCCATCATTACTGAAAGACATATAAACATAAGATGACTTCCTGCTTGGCATGAACTGTTTTCTGTAATAAAGCACTGGCCACAATTTTGCCAAAAACATGCTCATCAACAGTTTTTTCTTTACACTACCTCACAGAAAGCTTCTGGGAAGATCCTTAAAGAATAGGCCTGGTGGAGTGACCAAGATACAGTGGTGATGTTCTTGGACTGTATAAATGTGATGAAGGTGGGGTCGAGAGAGATACAACTCGTCGTCTTCTTTCTTTCTCTCTCTGCCAGAATGAGTGTGAGCGCTTGAGTCGTCTGGAGGAAGACGAGGAGATTAGCACCAGGCGCTGTGTAAGCAAATGCTGATTTGTCATCCTCTTAATCTTTACTGTCTATAAGGGTAAATCAATCAGTCACGCCACTTACAGGCACTAAGTATATTCATTCCTCTTTCCTCTCTCACTCCTTCTTTCTGCCTCTCTCTTGTGATTTTGTTTTCTAACTTACTTGTGGTTCTTAGGACATTTAAAAGTAGAATGGGAGGCAGCGTCTTCAGCTTTCAGGTCCCTCTTCTATGAAACCAGCTCCCAGTTTGGATTTGGGAGACAGTCACCCAAGATTAGGCTTAAAGCGTTCCTTTTAGACAAAGCATATAGTTAGGGATGGATCAGGTGATCCTGAATCCACTCTTAGTTATGCTGAAATAGGCCTCCTAGGCTGCTGGGGGTTTCCCATGATGTACTGAGTGTTTCTACACAACTCTATGTCTAATCATTAGTTATTATTTATTTCCAATTAAAAGTGCATTGAGGTGACTGCTGTTGTGATTTGGCACTATATAAAAAATGTAATTTTCTACTAGTTTGTTTTCTTTGCTTCCTGTTTGTTTCTGTTCTGCTGTGAACAGTGTCCCCACATTACTCCTATAACCAATGCATTTCTGTGTCGTGCCAAATGATATGACAAGACACAGCAACTTTTTCTCTCTGAAAACATCAGTGTTGGTTTTTTGAGGTGTAGTTTAGCCTTATAGCACTACAGTTCTGCACGGCAAGGATTGTGTCATGTCACTGTAAGCATGATTTGCAGAAGAAATTTCCTGCTATCAACAGCCAACAAGCAAACTATTATATTTGCGCTTATCAGCAGCAGACTATCTTGTTTTGCTTTGTTTTATACCAGAGTTAAGATCTTCCTTCCGTGCCATATTGGCTCTGTCGATGACATCAACAACCTCAGGAGAAGAGAGCCACCCCAAATTACCAAAAGAGCTTAACCTTCAATGCAATGTGATCTCCTTCTGGGTGGGGTGGGGGATCACGAAAGAGCATAAAGAGAAGAAAAACAATTAGCACAAAGATTGAAAGAGCAGCAAAGGGTTGATCCTTAATTCCATTTTGCTGCCATATGGTGGCTTTTCTCTGAATTAAGTGACACAACTTATTTTCTAAGAAAATTTGAACTAGATTAACTCAAATGAATCCTTTCTTGCCTCAAGAAGTGTGCACTCTGTGTTGAATATTGCACATAGCTGACCACATATAGTTCAATTCAATGAGATTAAACATAACAAAGACACTAACACTACTGATGACTATAGTCTCCATAGACCGAAATATCATGTCTGTAATCCTCAGTAAATCACTCTTGACTTTAGGAGACCAACTTAGCATTGAAAACAGAGCTCTTTTTGTTGCCCTGAACTGGTGTGTAAATGGATTAAGCGTGGGCAGTCTTCAAATTATTGCTGTGCACATGGGGCCATTTAAACACAAACCCTATAACACTCACAGGATTGACACACTGTGGTAGATTGTGAAATTATATGAAAAGGCTAACTGATAATTACAAAACCCTTTGTCAGTTATGTTACCACCAGAAAAGTGATGTGCTAACTAGAAATGAATGACTATAGCAATTTGAGTATCAGCTACTCAGTCTGAAAAAAGTAGAAATTTCTTCGGAAACTTTTTTCTACAAAAGACAACAACAACAAAAAAATGTAAACCAAAAAAATTCTTACAAAAGAATATCTCAAACTGATTCTAACCAGATTAAAATCAGTGCACAAACGAGCAAGAGTGCACGTATATCAGAGTCTTTGGTTAAAGAAACAGATGCCACAGCTGCCTGCCTCAAAAGACTATGCAGCAAGAAAGAGTGGAGGGATTGTAAAGACTGAACATGTAATGACTTAAAAAAAGGAAGATTTTACTGTAAGATGGGCAAAAAGGACAAATTCGATTCAATTTCCAGTTCAGTTTTATTTTTATAGCGCCAAATCACAACAACAGTCTCCTCAAGGTGCATGATATTGTAAGGTAAAGACCCTCCAATAATACAGAGAAAATCTCAACAATCAGATGATCCCCTGACAGCAAGCGCTTGACGACAGTGGGAAGGAAAAACTCCTTTTTCACAGGAAGGGCAGATCCTGCTTTTTTTTTATTACTTAAGCACTTTTAACCTGACATTCACACACTCTGATGAATGCATCAGGGGGACTGGATGGATGGCTGGATGGATCTTTTTATTCATTTGTCATCACTATTACTGTCTTTGATATTTTTGTATTTATTTTGTTCTCCTCTATTGCTGTAATTTTCTTTGTTTTTCACTTTTATTTAAATATGTTCTAATGCCTCCACTTTTGGTGCGAGCAAAGGCAAATGTAGTTTTGGATGTACGGTAATAAATTAGGCTTTGGATGTCCATAGAAACTTGATTTAGCACATTAGCATTTACACTTAACATTTAGTGACAGTATAAAGTGTGACAGTTTAAAGTTACAGTGAAAATGCCCTCTGAGGAAAGTCATAAGACAGAAACAGATATTTAAGTGTGGCAACCTGGACTCCCACATCAGATTTTGTAGCACATGTGTTCCTGACCTGTCAGGGTGAGATGATTATTTTGCTCTCAATACCAGGAACTACACACGTTAAGTCTTTTTTAGCTCAGTTTTTTGAGGAGCGGAGGTTGACTCTCTTCCACACAGTTAAGATGCTGCAGCCATCAGCAAGCTCCCGCTTTGAGCGTTTTATCTGCCAGGAATAACTGTCACGTTTCTTCCCTGCCCGGCCCTGTGATTGCTGTGCAGACACGGCACAATCTTTAGCAGCATGCTGCCATGAGCCCTTTAGATGATTATGTATTTAGTAGAAACATTTATGATGACAGAGCCGGTCATGTGATTGGACACACGTCACCAGTAAAACCTTGGCTCTGTTGTTTGTCAGATCAAACAGATCAGTTGCTCAATACTTTAACCCTCAAATGCATGGGTCATTTCAAATGCCTTGCATTTATTTAAGGGTCAAGAGGCATTATATTTTATATCTACATTTTGTGCATATTAAAGACTTGTTATTGTAGCGTGGTGCATTGCGTAAAAACTACGTGCGCTGCAGAAAACCAGGATGGCATCATTTTATTGTCCTTCGCAGGATGCCCTTGAATGCTAGTTCATAAGTCTTTGCATCAGTCTAAGCAGCTTTTTGATGTAATCTCCTTGAATGTCAGCAGTTGTCAAAGAGTGAGATTAACTTTTAAAGTTGTAGTGGTTCTCTACAGGTTCCTCACATTTGCCAAATCATAAAAGAAATGACGATTCCTTATTTGGATTAGGATTTATATTCATTTAAATTTGAACATGTTCAAGATGAAAATAATTAATCATTTGTAACAGTTTTGTACCAACTTATATCTAAACTTAACCGCCTCAAATAAGTAGAAAATAAAGCACACTAACCCTAACCGTGACAGGGTAATGATATTGTGCCCTACATATTAAAATATGCACAGGGTAACCAAAGTCTGTGTGCATAACGACAGCATGTCTGTGTGATTCTAAATGGCCCCAGTGATAGGTTAAATGAGCTCGCTTAAGCTTTATTGTGTTTAGTTCAGCAGTTCCTGTAGACCCCCCACCACACCCCACCCCAAATCAGATGAAGTACAAGGAGTGAGGTGTCAGCACTAAGGGTAGGGATTGGCCCCTCTTGCCATCTGCTACCATTGCTTTAATCCACACAATGAGAAAATCAGCTGTCTTGGCCCACATCAAAGTAAAGTCGTGTCTATTCAACAGGTGCTCGGTGACAACTACTGTGAAATCTGTGTTTCTGCTGACAAATTAATCAATTTGGTTATTTGGTTGGATAAGTTGGACAAGCAGCACGGTGGCACTGTTGCCTCAGAGCAAGAAGGTCCTGAGTTCAATTCTGAGTTCAGGTCTTTCTGTGTGGAGTTTGCATGTTTTCTCCGTGTTTGCGTGGGTTCTCTCCGGGTACTCCAGCTTCCTCCCACAGTCCAAAAACATGCAATTTGTGGGGATTAATTGAAAAACTCTAAATTGCCCACAGGTGTGAATGCGAGAGTGATTGTGAGTGTGACTGGTTGTCTGACAGTCTGTAGCCCTGCGACAGACTGGCGACCCCGCCTCTCGCCCCAAGACAGCTGGGATACCCTGAAAAGGATAAGCGGCTGAGGATGGATGGATGGATAAGTTCACTACTTGCCAGAAATGTCAAAATAACCCTGGGTTAAGGTTCCAAGGCTAAGTGACAATTTAGTCTCACCACTGAGTACAGAAACAAAGCCCACAGTCCTAAAAGTCCAGCACACAAAATAATAGGTTAAACTGCAAAAAACAGTGAAGTAAAGACTTATAAAGAAGCAGTCCATAGAAGAGGAATGAGGATATTTCATTTTTAATATCCTCATTCCTCAGTTGGCCTGTAGAGGGAGACACACACCACTTGACTGTATTACAAAAATGAGCCAACCTGAGTAAGACCAAAGCTGTCAGAGATGCTGTATGACCGACTGGAACATTTATGGGCTTACACATTACAATAATAAGGGTCATGAGCACTTACTTCAGAAGCAGTCTGGATTTCTGTGTAAGAGCTCAAACAGTCATTCCAGTGTAAGAGCAGTGTCGCAGCAATGTTCTGAACCTTATATATCTGTTATGGCATCTTAGGGCATTGCAGCATTTTTGCAATTTATATTTTTTTTGTGGCAAGACAGAGCCATGGTGGCTAAGATTGCTGCCTCACAGCAAGAAGGTCCTGGGTTTGAATCTGGCCAAAGCCTTTCTTTGTTGAACATCTGTTTGTGGCTTCCTGTCACAGTCCAAAAAAATGAGGTTAGGTTAATTTGTAATTCTAAATTGCTCATAATGGTGTGAATTTGAGTGTGAAAGGTTGTCTGTCTGTCTCTGCTAACTGTGTGACAGACTGGTGGCCTGTCCAGGGTGTACCCTGTCTCTTGCCCTGTGTTAGCTGGGATTAGCTCCAGTGCCCAGGTAGCCTAAATTGGAGAAGTGGAACGATGGGTGGTTGTGTTTCTTATATGCCAACAAAGTAAAGCTGAAAGTTTTACTTTGTTGGAGATGTTGGTCTCAGATGGACAGTTTTGCTCCGATTGGTCTGTGTTATTGTGTAGGACTTGGGTGACAGACAGCCTTAAGCTTATCTGTTTAATAAGCTCCATAATTAGGGCAGCCACAGAACACCAAGTCATACCCTAGTTATGCGGCTACAGGCACCTCTCTATGCATTGTACCACTGTGACACATTATTTTCTTTGTCTTCTTTCTCCTAAAGTGATTCCTCAGTCTCTCGCCTCTGTACCTTTGTGCTTACATATCTGTGGTTTCTGGCTCAACAGCCTCCCAAGTGTCTTTTCATCACTGCACACTTCTTTTCACTCTGCTCTCTTCTTTTCCAATCAACCTTCACAGACAGACGGCCACCCATCTGGAAACTGGTTCTCTTGCAGGCTGTTGCTTTTCCTGTTACAGGAAGCAGATTTTCTCCTAACAGTCACTAAGTGCTTATTTCAGGGGAAACACTGAACTTCTGCAATTAATGGGTTATTATAAGGGTTGAGGTTAGTATGTGAAGTGCCCTGAGATTAAATGGTGTCAGAAAAAGTCTTCTTATTTTCTTCAACTTGCACTTTAAGGATGGTCGGCAAACCGGGGAAGAGGGTTTCTGCTGTACAACTCCTACAAATAAACCCCAGATCATTTTCATTGACCAGTAAACAGTGGTGGTTTTTCTGTTTATTTTTAAATAAACAGTCATAGTATGTGCAGGAGTCTGTGTCCAATATCAGCAAGCTCTGGAGAATACAATTTTGTCTTCTTTTGTTTTCATTGCTTGTTGAGGGTGGTGTGCGGTTAGTTTAATTTGTAAAATTAATCTAGTTATAAAATAGGGTTAAGTCTGCACAGCAACGTGACTTTATTGTGATTTTATTACATTTGAGTGGAAAAAGAGCAAGCTACATCATACTGGCCTGTACCTTTGAAAACTCAAACGCAACTGTTTTGTGTATTTTGTAATTATCTCTTTTTTATATGATCACTACTTGATAAAAATGTATCAAATCAAATGTTAAATTAAAAAACAGCACTTGCAAAAGCAAAAAGGAAAATCCCTGAGAAAGCACATTTGTAAATTTGACTGAAAGGCAGAAACCGTTTTTTTTTTTTTAAAAGAATTTACACCACACTCATCACAGTTTTTTAAACAAAATTAATTCCAGTTACAGCTAAGATGTTAATCAATTCAAATGTCAATGTCACAAAAAAAAGTCACACGCTCCATTATAATCAAACACCTTGGTACTCGTGTTTGCAATGTCCGACAAAGAGAGGCTCTGCCTGGATACCCCGTCTGCAAATGAAGTGAAACAGAACGGTGTATATTAAGCAGAACTCATAAAAAAAAGAGCGAGGTGATGTGTTGAGGTATGCCAGTGCGTTATCAGAAAAGGTAAAGTACCTCAGGAGTTTGCAACGAAAGTCCTGCAATCGAGGAAACGCCTTGTCCACATCAGAGGTCTGCTTCTCATCGCTCCACAGTCTCTCTGCGGCAGCACTTGCCCTTGGCCTGTGATTTTGGATGCGTCTAGTCATTATTTTGATTAATCTCATGGGATGTACATTCCACTCAGGTTCTCTAGTTTCATCATTTCAATGATATTTTCAATCTCTTACCAAAGACGTGGGCTTAGATTAGTAGCATCTACATATTCCCCCCACATGCAAACTTCACCCCCTATCACCAGCTTCTTCTGTTCCACGGTACCTGTGAAGAAGATGCGGATATTTTTCTTTAATAACATGTTATACTTTAGAATTGACTGTTTCCAGCTCAAAGTTATCACACCACTTCAAGTCAAAACTTATCAAGTCAGAGTTTTAATGGGTCTCACTAATAAGAACTCTCTGCTGACAGCTCCCACCACCAGAGAAGCACCATGGACAGCACATAAGTGAGCAAGGTTGTTATTATTTTGTTATATTATTTGGCCAACACACACCAGAAAAGTTCAGAGGCTGCACAGTATAGTAGTTGCGCCAGTCCTGGCCATAGGAAATGTGGTTGATGTACCAAGGTGCAGCGAGCAGGACCCTGTAGCCAGCCTTGGTGATGTTGCTGAGTTCTGCCTCATAAGAAGCAGGAAGGCCCTTCCAGATGTGCAGCACTGTGTCCTTAGGAATCTGAGAAGGGTAACAACAACAACTGTCTTGCCCCTTGTGCATTATATTACCCAGGTTTTTTCAGTATGTTGAATCCAGCTGATTAGTGTGTTTATATTAAATACTTTATCATTCAGAAAAGTCACATATCAAAAAAGCCAAAGTTCAAAGAATTTCTAATCCTCAAAGCACAAGCCAGCGCAAAAAGTTACTCATAGAGTGCACATTCATGCCCAACTGGGCATTTCTCTCTGGAAAAATGCCCAGTTGGGACAATCCCCATGTAGCCAATATTTGGCAACCAGGGTTGAACTTTCCTTGAGCCATTATTCCTAAGCATGTGCACCAGATGACAATGAAAGACAGTGGCAAGAATTTTATTTTCCTTCTGGGAAAGCATCAAGCTCAACTTCTGCAGAATCCCAACACTGGCTCTGATGATGACAAAGAATACAGTCTAGACTGTTAATAAACTAATTATCTCACCACCATATTTTTCTCACATTACTACCAACAAACTGCTCAATACAGGCTGACACTCTGTCCAAGGAGAGTAGTTAAACAAAACTGCTGTATTTATTCCTTTTAACGTTTATCTCCCCTAACATAATGTTAAAAACCCCCAACAACATCTGTATAATGTTTTTACAATTTCCCATCTTACTCAGTATTTGCAGTGATAAAGTTATCGTTGCTTTTTTACCCTAAAATTAAGCCTGCTAACTTGGTCATCCTGTCCCTTAAAGAGTTTTTTCATATATTTATATAATGACAATAAAGAAAACTGCTGAATTTCCAGCAGTTTTGTATATATCTGTATAACAATGGTCTTTAACAGTATCTGTAATTTTCTTCTCCTAAGCTTGTCTGATGGAAGCAGCTGTGGAATCTCCAATGGA
This sequence comes from Pelvicachromis taeniatus, assembly GCA_015108175.1. Taxonomy (NCBI): domain Eukaryota; kingdom Metazoa; phylum Chordata; class Actinopteri; order Cichliformes; family Cichlidae; genus Pelvicachromis; species Pelvicachromis taeniatus. The sequence continues at coordinate 12,957 of VURO01026845.1, forward strand.
CTACAAGCAGATTAGATCGGGAGCATGCATGTGCAAAGAGGTTATGCTTTCAAAAAACTTTTTTCTTTTTCTAAAATCTGAACTATGTAGTAAGACACCATTATGCATATGCTTAATTCTTTGATTATCTCCCAGATAACCAAAGAGTCAGTTGCTGGGTTTTCGCTTTGGCAAAGTAGCTGACAGTAGCAGTATTTTTATACGTGTTCAGCAGTAAGCAGCATTTAGCGATATAGCAAAGAGCATTAAGTGATTACATCACAACAATCACACCTCTCTGTAGCTGTATCCAAGTTCTTTACAAACTAAGATGTATTATTATTATTTGTTCATACCTGAAAAAAAAAGATTTTCAGGTACATTCTTGGGATACAGACCAGTCTTAGTAACATTGATGTGTAAACTGTAGTGCACACTGCCACCTAGTGGTGTGGAACAAATAAACACTTTGTATAGCCTGTAAATAGTCCCATCATTTTGGATATCTATATGTAAAACCATGTTTTATCTGTAGATTAATATCAGAAAAACAAACACACACACACAGCAGCTTGTAAATCCTAAACTCTGCACAGCACACAAGTTTTTATTTTCTGACCCTTGAAGGCGAGGGGCCACACAGTGTAGTAGCGGGCCCAGTTGTGTGTGGGTCCGGGCTGATCCAGATACCACGGAGAAGCTAGAATTACCCTGAGCCCTGCTTTAACCACCCTGCGTACTTCACACAGGTAACAGCCCTCTCTCCATACCTCCACCACTGATAGAGATGTGCGCTGCAACACAAAGCTTTGGACTCTCAGGCAGAGAAACAGAATGCATGATATACATAGACTGTATATAAATAACGGACACAGCTAGGTATCTTTACTGTTGCACTCTTGCTGTTTTAACGAGCATCACGTTGGGCATCAGTGAGGCTTAAAACTGGCAACTGAAACTAAATGTTTCAGGGAAGGGTCATTTTCCCACACTCTTCCACACAAGCGTTCTATTTGCCCCCTTCAGGACACTAGAAAGAATGCTAGTTTCAAGCACTTTGCATTGGCTGTTTTTTTTTTTTTTTTTTTTCAGACCTCTCATGTCCATTGTTTGTATACAGTCCATGGTGAAAGATCAGATCAGCTCAGAACAGATGGATGTTGTCAACACACAACAACAAACAGTTTTAAACTGCTGGTTAGTTGGCTCAAACCACTAAACCTCCAGAGTCTAAAATGATCAAATGTATCAGAAGGACTTCATAATAGAGGATTTTATTTTTTCCACAATTAGCCAATTCTGTTTTAATGTGACAATTTCCATCCTGTACTGAGATGCAGAGCTAATAGCAACTGAGCCAACAGTGTCACAACAAGTACAAGAATAACTGGTGCATTTTTATAGAAATATGCATGTATCCTTTCATTAATGCAGATACTTGAACACACTCTAATATAGCTATCATTAATAATCCAAGAAGAAAACTGTAAAGACACAGGACTATGCAAAAGTGTTGATCCACCTCTAATTCCTTCATATTTTGCTTCCAAGGAGCAAGACTTTATTGTCATTTTTTCGGGGTTGTCTTGAACAATAGTTCTCCAGGCTTCTGGTTTTTCTTTGAGCACTGGCTGCTTTAGCACTCGATTTCAGTCAGTGCCTGTATGTCCAGTCCTTGTACCCAGGAATTTCTTTTAGGCCAATTAACACTTGCCAATGAATTATTCAAGCACAAAAATAGACCTCAAGGGATGAACAAGCGAAGAACCATTTTTAAACTGTATTTTTAGACACTTTGTCATTAGCAGCAAGATTAGCAAGATTTTGAGCCAGCATGCAATGCCATCTGTAAAGCATCTGATTGGCAACAGCTTCATTTTCCAGGTTGACAATGAGTAACAAACACACTGCCAATGTGGTAAAATGAAAAACAAAGAGCTTTGAATATCCTTCAGATCTGGAGAACTATTCCTGAAGACTGCTTAAAGAAATTACCAAAAAGCTTGCCTAAGTGCAGGTGATACAAAACTGCGCGTATTTCTCATCTTCTTAGCAGAATATAAATAAATTATGGGTGGTTTTTGCAAAGTACTGCCCTGGTAAAAAATATCTTTTGTTGCTTTTTTATGATGTCTGCATCTGCATTGCTGTAATGTACGATTTAAACTGATTTTACACAGCGGTGTTTCGCTGAAATTCTAATTTTTGTAAATTTCACATTTTTACTTGTTAAAATCAACATCATGTATTAAATATTTCTAACCACATCCTCTAAAAACCACAAACGCAGGAAATGTACATTTTTTAATATTATGAAAATATAGGTGTTTTGGTGGGGTGTACTTACTCGTTCATGATAGTCAAAAACATCCTGCCACACAATGGATGTTCTGTTGAGAGCTGCAGTGATGTTCACAATGCTAAAAAAAAAAGATGCAGCACATGAATGCATCAGTCGGTGTATTTTGCAGAACCTTCTACATTGTATTTTCCCTTTTACAACCTACTTCTCCATGTAGTAAGCTTCCAGTTTGGTGAAGTCTGCTCCAAATCCCATTTTCTGCATGAATGCTCGGACATCAGGGTTGGATTTCCTACAGAAAAAAAAACTGTTTTAATTGTTTACGTAAAACTTTCATAAACCATTTTATATGAATTATCAAAAATTTGGAAAATCTTGCTCGAAACCGTTAACAATCAGCCGACGTGTAAATGTTACATTTCAACCTACCAGCAGGAAAAGTTAACCTCATCTCCTCCTAAGTGGATATAGGAATCAGGAAACACCAAAGACACTTCCTTAAATAGTGTTGCCATGAACTTGTAAGTGGAGGGTAAGATTGGATTAACAGGACCAAATGTACCAGAAGGGGTGCTCCCACTGTAGCAGGGAGTCAACAGGTCAGACTGCCCTGGGAAATAATTGTAAATAATTAATTTGACTCAGTCACATCCTTCAAATACATTTTCTATTGAGTGCAGGCAAGTTGTTCCACTGATGTAACCACATAAGCAGTAAGTCAGTCTTCACTACATACTATATTGCCATTTATAGTCTTGACCTGCAGATTTGGCAGACATTCTTCCTATTGAGCCTTAACTAGGAATCATGCCAAGTACCATTTCTTGTATAGATAAAAATGCTGAAATCATTTGGACTAGGCAAGGCAAGGCAAGGCAAGTTTATTTATTTAGCACAATTCAACAGCAAGGTGATTCAAAGTGCAAAGACTAAACTGTTTATTATCAATGTCACTTACTGGATGTTGGGAGTTTAACTGAATTTTTACCTTTTCCCCAAGATAGAGTGTGGCCTGGTGAATCAAACTCAGGAAGGACTCTTATTCCCCGCATTCTGGCATATGAGATCACCCTTCTCACATCTGACTGTGTGTAGATGTGAGTCATCGGATGGAAAGCCCCCTGAATAAGAGCCAGAAGCCATTGTTTAGAGTGGATGCTATTTTTCAGCCATTTCCTGCATTCTGAGTCCATATGCATTAAACTACTACTTATATTTCTGGGATAGCCAAGAACACCTTAGAAAATGAGGATATTTTTTGTAAGGCAAATTGTAATGAATGTGCATAGTTACAGTGAGGATCATATGATAGGACTTATGTAAGTGCCTCAAGGAAGAATATCAACAAACCTTAGCAGACAGGTCTGGAAAAGTGCGGCTCTGATAAGGGAAGGAAGGGTCATCGACAATGTGCCAGTGAAACACATTGAACTTACTGAAGGCCATCGCATCCTAACAGAAAACATGTGTGTCAATACAACCTATAATAAATGCAGTGAATGAAACAGAAGGCTGAAGTTTAGATTGTGTCGTCTGATTATTACCAGGGTTTTTAAAATGGCCTGCACTGGCAAATAATGACGTGAAGTGTCCAATAAAATCCCTCTGAACTGAAAGCGGGGGAAATCTTCAATCTCAGTCTTGTTAACGTAATACTACATTAAAAAACGAACAGGGAAAAAAAAGAAAGAAAAATATTAATCAAGCACATATTTGAAACGTGATTACTCCAGAGGCCTTGTTGTGAGCTTGTGCATTCGGAAAAACTGTAACTTACTGAGCCAAAATCCTCTTGATAAACCAACTGACTGAAGGTTTCCAGACCTGTGCTTAAACAGAGGGTGTACAGTACATAATCAGCAATTTGTTATACATGATGGTGACAAAATGCTGGATTTTCCCTACTTAAAATTCTACTGTGTAAACTATAATGAATGTGTCCGTGTGTGCCACGTGAAGTGTTACATCAGCTGAGTCACATGAGTTAAAAACAACTAGCAATACACGGCACTGCCTGATATGTGGTGGTATAAGAAATCTGCTACAACTCACCAAGCTTTGGCACACTTTGCCAGCTTAAGGTGATGGTTAAGATGTTTGTTAATTATCGATGCTCTTGAGAAATATTTGACATATGTTATAATCACCTCTTAGAGCGCCCCACACAGTTTCTGCCTTCAGAGACGCTTGTCCAGAAGAGACACTCAGAGTGTCTGGAACACAAACAGGAGAAATTATGATATTTTGTCAATCTCTATATAATATTATAGTGGTTAAATTCATTGCGACACAGTGTTACTTGTTCTAATTAATGGGCATCAGTGGTTTGTACTTACATTGCTCAGAAGAGTCTTCATCTGGGTAGCTGTCACAATCATCGCGGCCGACACTTACTTGGACAGTAAATGGTTTATCCACACTGAATCGCAGAAAACCGTAACCTGGTGGTGAGCAACATTAAAACCCATTACCACAGATGTTGAGTGAACTTGCACTTTAAGCACATTACACACTGATTTCTTTTCCCTGGGAGCTGTGGTTCTTGTGTTTGTTTCTGAAAACACAAAAACGAAGCTGTTCTACTCTCGTCCATTGTCATTGAGGTTATTTTCAGTTGGTATGCCCATGCTGGCTGACTGATGAACTGTTGTCTCTACAAAGCCCATTGATCTGCTTTAAAAGCCAGCATGACAAACAACACTGAAGCCACTTGAGCACTTTGCTCTCTGTTTATTGAGCGTTTACAATCATGTTTTAAACGTTTTTTTAATGTCAAACCAACTACCAATAGTGTCTACAGTAGACTTTTCCCAAAAAAAAAGGGTACTTTTAATAGGCTAGTTCACATCCTTTTAAATCCTACTTTCGTTTTTGCATTGTAAGAATTTCACCTCACTATAAAACTTACCAGATAAGTAGTCTGGAAAAATAAGAGAAAAGTATCTCTTAAATGCTTCATCCAGAACAGAGCAGCCCTCCTGTGCAGCTGATTGACTTCCGTAAGTAAAGTAGAAAGCCTGGGGATTCAGAGGGTATCGCTCCGGTGAGGAGCTAATAGATTGCGGTAAAGGCCATACCCCCTCCACTGAGTGCAGACCAAGCTGGAGGAAAATGAACAACACCAAATTATAGTTGTAAAAACTGTATCGTCCAGACTTTACTGCAGACATGACTTCCCTCGCTCTTCTCTAGCGCGAACTGCACGGTCAAAACGCCACCTGTCATGTGCTTAGGTGGATGCAATCACATGACTGAGGCCACAGCGAGTTAGCAAGTCAAGTTCGTCTTCCGGAAAATATAACTAAACATTATTTTTAGTTTTCTGCCGCAGTTTGGTAAGATCTGGGACAATTGTTCGCTGTGGTTTATTTAAACCTAAAATAATATTAAAATTGACAGGAAATGCCTTTAGTTTTAGCTTCTTTTTTTTTTTTTTTTTTAATATATTTTTATTTATTTTTTTTTTTATGTTTTTTTTATTGTGG
>VURO01026849.1:0-25810 GCA_015108175.1 Pelvicachromis taeniatus
AAAATCCAGTGGCTTGCAAAAGTATTGGGCCCCCTTGAACTTTTCCACATTTTGTCACATTACAGCCACAAACATGAATCAATTTTATTGGAATTCCATATGAAAGACCAATACAAAGTGGTGTACACGTGAGAAGTGCAATGAAAATCATACGTGAGTCCAAACATTTTTTTACAAATAAATATCTGAAAAGTGGGGTGAAATATAACAAGGCAGCTAAGGAAAGTCGGCAAGTCAGATCCGTAACTTCGGGATAAGGATTGGCTCTAAGGGCTGGGTCGGGCGGGCGGCGGTGCGCGGCCCGCCTTGCGGGGCTCGCGCCGAGACTGGGGGAGCAGTCGCTCCGTCGCCCTCCCCTCTCCGCCGACAGAAGCGCGTTGCGCGGCGTGCCTCGCAGGGCTCGGATGTCTGCGGCGCATCGCATGGCGTGGGTTTTCACGGGGCGGTGTTCCACCAAGATGAGTTCCAAGACGGAAACCACTCCTGAGCAAAAGGAACATTAAGGCTCGTCCAAGTTTTTCCAAAAAACATCTTGATGATGTAAGACTTTTGGGTAAATACTCTAGACCAGGGGTCACCAACATGGTGCCCACAGGCACCAGGTAGCCCGCAAAGACCACATGAGTCGCTCGCGGGCCAACTTACCAGTAAGCTGCATCTATTTTTATTTTTTGTTGCTATTTTTTTAAAATCACAATTGCATTGGTGTCAATTTGTTAGAGATAATATATATTAAAAAAAATTTATTATTAAATATTAGATCAGCGCTAGCTGGTCTCCACGGAAACAGTTGCCCTAATCAGTGTCTTTACATAGATGAATATCATTAATTATTAATGATAACATATAATTAAAGTTAAATTGAGAAAATTTGTTATTTCACAAGTGTGTGTCAAACTGGTAGCCCTTCACGTTAATCAGTACCCAAGAAGTAGCTCTCACTTTTAAAAGGTTGGTGACCCCTGATCTAGATCATCCAATCAGATATGCATCAAAAAACATCAACCGCACATATACAATGGAAACGGACAGTCCGCCAACCCCAAGCTAGCACAAAGCTACACCCCCTGTGTGGACAAACCTGTCAGTCAAAGCAGCCCCACCCCTAACTTTAAGTCTCATCAGTATCCAAAACCCCAAATGGTTTTGAGTGCAAGGCTGTAAACATGCTTTTTAAAACGGAAGCCCTCAGGGATTGACTCACTTTTCGTTTCGGTCCCAAGTGGCCATTAGAGGAACTGCAAAGAGAACAGACAAGACTCAAACTCTATTTGAAAGATGTTTTTTGTGCCACTGTCACCTCGTTTGCCGCTTAACACTAGACTTTAACACGGCTGCACATCAGAATGTTTTAGATGGTGTGAACAAATGACCAGTAAAATTTTTTTAGTTGGACGACCTATTAAGTTTACAAATATATGTTTCGAATTGAGTCCAAGTCAGGTTCTGTGAAGGCTTTTTCTGGAAACATAAGAAAGCTTGTAAGAAAATGAACAGTGAGACAGATTATCAGAGCGCTATTGTGCAGCTATACAGGAGGAGAGAGGAGGGACGGAGACACCCAGCAGATTCTTTCCCACTGTCGTACACTTATGACAGATTTAGCCCACTATTATTAGTTGACAATAGCGAACAGTTAACAAACAAAGAGTGAAACAGTATCAGTATCATCTGCTGGTTCTTTTATTTTCTTATATGTGTAATGGAAACTCTGTGTGCTAATACGATACATTAGATGTATAGTTATTACGTTTGTTCTGATAGACTTGTTTTCCTGGTGATGTTGCATTTCTACATCTCAACGGTAAAATGAGTTTAATGTACCCTGATGTTTATTGTAAAACCAATTCCCCACCCCCATATATTTTTTATATCTGTTAGATGGTTTGCTGCTGGGTTTCTTTTTTTGTTGCTGTTGCATGAAACCATCAACGGGAGTGTTTTTCACATGACTGCCCTTGTTTTTTTTAGTGCATTACGCTTTCTTTGCCAGCAGATTTTCTGATTCTTCCTCTTCTCTTTTTCAGGTGCTGGTTTGGCACACTCGCACAGAGAAACCACATCTGGCGAACGAGCCCAAACATCGAAAAGACACCGTCGTCATCGAGGTGTGATCGGGGCCGCCCGTCATCTCTTGGCTGAGACGACCAGCAGCACTCTGCTTTCCTCTGCCTTTCGGGTTAATACAATCTGCTGGTGATGGACAGAGTCTCTGAGGAGCTGCATGATTCAAGACTCCTTGCTGTCTTTCAAACATTGCTTTGTGAGAACTGGATAGCACCGAAAACCTTTTACAAACTGGAATGACCTGGACTGTTCATTTCCTCGCATCCACAGCCTGCTGATGTAAAAAGTAAATGTTACTATAAATGTAACATATCATGTCGCTGAACTGAAAAGTGCCATGTGAGACACATCGAATCATTGATATGTTGTTTTTAATGAACAATTCTGTGTCCTAAGTAAAACCATGACCTTGTGATAGAATTTAAAAAGAAGAAAAGGCTTGTGTGCCAGATGTTTGGTAGCTGCCTGTATTGTATGACAGAGGTATACTGCTAAGGTTTCCTAGTGTTAAAGGAATGTTTAACATTTTTGTAGGGATGCACTGATACCAACACCAGTATTGTTTACCCGTTTGATGCTGTGTTCATGTAGCTACTCTGATAATAGCTGTCTACACAATGATAACCTCTTGTGCGCTGTGCAGTTAGGAGTTGGCTCTCCTGTTCCCAAAAACTTTGAGTTCGGTGCTATGACTGTTGTCAACTTTTTGAAACGAGACATCACGAGCACCGCTGTGAAACTGAAGGACACTACATGTTTAAAGGGTAGCTTTAAACATGTAGCAATAAAGCATATTCTGCTTTATTGTTATTGTGGACACTTATCGGGACTAAAATGAGCAAAATAAGCATTGTGTTATGTTCAACAGGATTTTAAATTTGTGATTGAGATCATAAAGTCATGAGGAAAGTGGTCACTGTGGACTAAGGCCTATCTAGGCTGTCACAGGGTGAGAGGAAGTTAACACCCTTGGTAGTGTGTTGAAGGCCCAATAAGGAACAGCAACAGCAAGACAACATACCCAGTCCGTGCCCAAAGTCTGTAAATCCAAATGATATTAGATGACCTTAAACATTTAGCCCTCAGTTTCACCACTTCCATTTGGACAGACATTCTTCTGTTTAACCGCAGTAGTGTGATGATATGGAGCATTCATGTTTCAGGACACATTTATTAGAACTCTGTAATTCAGTATCTCTGTTCTTGGTATTGGCAAGTGCCCCAATGTAAGTTTGATAAACATGGTATTTCTGGACGTCTACATTTTGGGAAACACGATTGTTTATTGATACCAATTTCACACCCTTGCTGAAAACTGGTATCAGAAGGCTTTAAACATAAAGTTAGCTTAGCGTAAAGACTGGAAGGTGGGATAGAATTATAAAAATAAAAAAAATAAACCTAGTAATGACTCTAAACACCTCCACAGATCCTGTGTTAAATTATTGCTTATTGTTAGCTAAACAAAGCAGAATCAACTATCCTGGTCCTTTAAGGAATCTGGCCTAATATCTTGCTAGTGTTTTAGCAAGATTACAGTCTCTGCTATAAAATTTTATTACACATTTAAACATGCTAAATGCAATGTTGTAACTAGCTTCAAATGTGTTTGCAGAGGCATCTTTGAACTTTAATTAGGGGCAGACAAGTAGCTTTCCTCCTCTGTTAGGTTTTATGCTAAGCTAGGCTAACTCAATATTTAATAAAACATTTTTTCTCACCTCACTCTGGGAAACCGAAGAAAGTGTATTTCCTAAATTACTCGAACATTAAAATTCTACCCATAATGCCCCTAAAACTTTGGGTGTGTTTAAAAGAAATGTTTGAATCCTTTTCATCCTTTTGTCATCAAAGTTTTAGCTCAGATTTCTTTGGAAAAAAGACAATGTCTTCAACTTGGCTGCTGGCTGTGAAATGCCAATCAGATGTTGTCAGGAACAGCCGCCTCTGGTCTTCTTTGTTTAAATGAATACTCCTCCTTGTATATAAGGAACGTAATGAAGTTTGGAAGTGGCCCACATCAAGTAACAACACTCCTGACAAGCAGCCATCAATAATGTAGCATCTGTGAGCTGACAACAAAGGAAACCCATCTGTCAGCAGAGAAGGGAAAAGAAATGGAGTAGTTGGTATATAAGCGGTACAACACAGGCGGCCACTTTCATGGTTTTAATGTGCAAAGAGCTCTTTTCCTGACAGCAGTATTGTCCTGAGCACTGAAGTTTAGAGGGGACTGTATGTACAATTGTGTTTGATGTACACACAAGAAATAAAAACAAGCCTTATCCAGGATTCAACAGCTTTTATTTCAAATGACTCATAAAACAGGCATAAGAAAAAAAGCAGAAAAGATAGATCTCAGAAAGATAAAACCAAACTTTTAGAGTCATTAGATAAAGATGATCACAGAAAATTTCCTGTATATTTACAGTTTTAATGCATAAAACACATCTTTTTCTCGGTACTAGGCACCAGAAGACAAACACACTAGAAATAAACCTGGACGACATTAAGTTATTAAGAATATATTGTTATACACGTTGTTTTCCCAGAGTGCTACAGTTATTGCATGGCAAAGGTACCCTGTACAGACACGAATCTGCATCGGCATTCGGCATTCGGCAGTGTGATCTGTGTGTTGTTTTGCTTGTGTGTTCTTAGGAGAACTGAAAAGTAATGATGATGTAATGATGAACCCATCCAAGATTTTCATACAGGTCCACTTTGATCTTGCACTGTTTAGTCCAATTCCTCCTGCCAGTCTAGCCCTCTGATTGGTCGTCCAGGTTTATTTGCTGCAGAATAACTGTGCATTTCTTGTACTACACACAACAAAACATCACATGGCGGATGGCGGAACATACGGTTACAGCATCATACATGGAAGGACAAGCATTTTGGGTGTCACACTGGTGCAGAATTTCAAATAAAAAGGCAGATTTCCAACTCAGTAGTTGGAACCGAACTGCCAGTTCTCCAAAACAAACATCTGAGATGCAGAATCACAACCAACCACGGATACAGTACCTGCTCTGCTATTTAAAGTTTAGTTAAGACACACTGCTCTGATCCCAGGATTCCAGTGGTGATTTAATTTCCCTCAAGGCGCATGGGAGACGGTGCACACTTCAACAACAAGGAACATCTAAACTGGGTTCAAGCCCAGTCTGCACTAAACGTAACTCGTTTGGTTTTAAAACACTTCAAAACATCACAGCGAGGCTACCAAAGGCACCCAGGGGACTGCGGGACCGCCCAGCAATTACTGAGACTTAAAGGGAATGTTTGACATTTGAAGGTTTGTGTTGTTTTTTTAATGCCATCAATTTGAGAAACATGGACAAGTTTACCTTCGGTTGACAAAGTATACTGGGTAATGAGGTGTCTATACACGTACATGTGTTTGTGTGTATAAATACATATAATGATAAAAGACATGTCAAACAAAGCATAAGCTTTGTTAAGCATTAGCTCTTTTAAATAACTGCACTGATCTGTGCTAACTGCTTCTGTTTGTTGAAGAGATGCATGTTCATGGTACTCAGGATGAATGAGTGCAGTTATTGCAGTCTGTCCCTGTCATGTCGCTAGAAACTAACCAGATGAGTCGGTGACCAGTTCCAGAAAAATCTTTTAGCTAGCACCTGTAGGTTAAGAATTGCCCTAGCGCTGTGTAGCAACTAGCTGAAAGGAAAGATTTAAAACAGTTTTATAAAGTCAAAAATAAAAATTGAAAACTACTCTAATCAACACACATTGATGTTTGTCTAACATACAAGCAGATATGTAATAAGGAACTCTGGCACATTAATTGTGAATTAACTGCCGAGCTGCTAACAACATACAATAACTCAAAGTCTAGAAATCAGGAAATCTGTGATAATATATTTACATTTACAGTGTGAATTGTTTGAATTGCAATATATTAGAGATTTTGGTTAACTTTAGAGAGACTTAAATAGTTGTAGTTTTGGGGTTTTTTTGGATCATTTTGAACAGAGCCAGATTAGCGTAGCCGCACAAGGTCTTAATGCTTAATTAGGCTAACTGCATCTTAGCTTCAAGCTTTACAGCAAACATTAGGGTGATACCTTTTCACCTTTTTTTGTTTTTTTGCAAGAAAATATGTAGTTATATACTTAAATTTGCATATGTGTGGGGAAACAGTAGTTTTATATGGGCTCAAATTGTGGTCATAAATATGTTGTACTTGTAAATCACACTTGTAGTTGTGAACTGAAAATGTTATGTTTGTGCATCTATAGATGAGAATTTGTGTGTTTGTAAAAAAATATTTACACAAGTTACAAATTGTTTCTGTTAAGGTCTGGTTACACATACAAAGCAAAAAACTACATGTGAAACTCTGGGTGTGTGTGGCTGTGTGTGAGTTTCAACTTGCAAGTATGAATTCTGCAATTGGATTGTTAAATTTGTGATTGACATGACATTGACCAATCAGCTGAAAGGAATAAAAATTGGGTCAAAATTTACTAGATCTCTGCGTTCACGACTATGCAGTCTGATTTACAAGTACACAATATTTATGACCACAATTTGAGCCCATAGTTTTAGATTATATGTCAGCAAGCCCTGCAAGCATAGCATATTTTATTTCTCCAACTTTAAAATATTATTATATACTACTTTATAATAAAAGTATTAATATCAAAACCAAATCAATAAAATAGAAAAGTAAACAGAACAATTTGTGCTATTCCATTGTTTATAAAAAAAAAAAAAAGTACCATAAACTCAGAGATTTATTGTGAACCTTGGGCAAGTGATTTCCCCACAACTGAAAACCACTGGTGTATATAATCAGCACACTGTCTGCTGTGGGAATAAGCTGAACCCGCTGAGACTGTAACAAGACAGCTTGACTTCACATGTTTCAGAGGGAAAATGGTCAAACCGTTTGATCATTAGTGCAAAAACAAAAGTAACACCTCCTGTATTAGCAGGTCAGCGAGAGCTCATTTCAGCAGAGGCAAAAAAAACCTTGAACCAAAGTTTTTCTGAGCTGAAGCATTGACCTCTCTCCCTGAAAAAAAACAAACAGGAGATTCACATTTTTTTTCCTCACATAAATACAGTACTGCTTGGATGATTATCTGCTACGAGGCTGTGCTTGCCCTACAGGAGGAGAGAGGGAAGGAAGAGGGACCATTACAATATACACTGTAGAGAGAAGGGAAAGGATAGGTAGCATAGACCCACCACAAGACAGCCATATCTACTGCAGGTACTGAGAGACTACTCACTAACTATCCAGTCTGGTAATGATACCATCTTAGTATTGGAGACGCTTTTTGCCCCAGCAGCTTTATGTTACATCTCTTTTGTTGTTTTTGTGTTTTTCAGACAACAACAAAAAGGAAATCACATAAGAAGAGGAAGTCAACTATAGACGCAAGATAGCTGTTGCCATTTTTGTTGTTGTTGTCATTTTTTTAACTGCTCCAATCCATTGTGATGTTATCTTGGCGCTCTAAAGGAACTGCGGTGAAGGTGTGTTGCGTTTAGGGCACACGGACTGTCCTTGCTGTATATAATCAGAGCTGCAAAGACATGGATTGGTTGGAAAATATGGCTGTTTTCTTTGCCATGTCCCTGCCCTCCACTCCCCACCCCACCACCTCATCCTCTGGAGCCTGTTCTTGTCACTTCCACAGCTGAGTGCTGAGGGTCTGGCCTGAAGCTGGCGATGCAGCTGCAGGCCAACCGGCCCCAGGGGCGCCTGATTGGCTGGAAGCAGCTGGCGCAGGCCCTCCACCACTCAGAGCCATGCCTGACATCTGCTGGGTCATCTGAGATAGAAAACAGAGGAGAAAAGTTACTGTTTGAGTTCATCAGAGCAAAAACTGAGTTATTCTGTCATTTCAGAGCCTGGAGGTGGGTGTTGGGGTTTCTCCATCCTTTAGCTCCACTTCCTGGCTTATTTCCAACCCTCTTTAACTTCCCCTCTGTTACTAAATGCTCCCTGCCCTCCCTCTCCTCTCTTTTTACAATCCCTCACCCTCTTCCACATCCCTGACTCACTCCCCTTCACCCCCTTCTTCCCTCCATTCGGTCTTATCTATTATGAATGTGCTTTGGTGCAGTGCTGCTCGCTTATCTGGTCATCTGAGAGCTGAGAGTGAACGTGTGTCTAGGTACTGTGTCTGTGTGTGTGTGTAGTAATGCATGTGCGTCATCTAACCAAGCACTCATCAGCTCACCGTTCCATCTCCTGCACAGAATGCGCACACACACTCACTTACACACACTTTCATGCACTTGTACAGCTGCGTTAGTAGACTACTGACTTCGACACACTGGGGTGAGAACACTTTGGTCATCACATTTTAGGCAGAACGTCAAAGGGAACTTTGAGGGTTCAGACTTTCAGTCAGCTTCATGTTTGGACTTTGTCAGGGGTAGTAAGAATGGAGTGAATGCAATATTTTAATAAAAGACAACGATGTAAAACCAAAGCATCTCAGAGGCAGTTTATGTTCTCTCAGTAGTCTCAGTTGTAAGATGTAACCTCATACACCAGGGTTCAGAGAGCTTACGAGAATTTAGATATAACACTTTAACACCTCTTAACACCACTGAGGGTGGACAGTATGGACATGCTTTGTTTTTTATATTATATCATATGATGGTGGTGTCATGACTTGTTGCACCTCCCTTTCTTCATGTGTTCAATGTGTTATTTTTCATCCTTACACATAATTTTTGGACATCTACAGTTTCATTTCTTTGCACGTGTGGCTTAGATGGGTTGTTACAGACATCTGGTGAGAATTTCATGTCAATAATATACTTACTTAGAAAACTGGTGATGTGTTTAATACTTATTTTACCCAACGAAATATTCAGAAAATCACTTCTAAACATATGAGTTATGACTTCTGATGCAACAGTCAGACGTTAGGGTGAGAATTTGATGTAAAAACATGAAAGCATGGATCCATGTTTACTACCAACAACAGCCTACTCGAGTCTCCATCAGCTGATGTGATCCAAACGCACAGTGGCTGGGATAAGTGGCTATATAAATAATGGATCCTGACCACCCTCTGCACCACTTATTCAACATACTGCTGGACACTGTTTTCAACTCCACTGTTAGAATGACTTAATTTCATAGTTTTGGATTTAGAATTTGATTAATTAAATTCCTTTTCGTTTCTCTGTTTCTATTTATTTGACATTTTTTTACATATTGATTTTTGGCTGTCAAGCTTCAGCACATTTATACTCTATTAAGTAAGCTACTGTGGTGCCCCGCACTCCCAGTTTTAAACTATAAGATGCTTTTTTAAAAGGGTTGTAAACAGGCTGTAAACATTTTCATTTCATGGCTCAGCTTAAGCATTTTAACATGGAAGTCTATGGGAACTGACTCAATTTGGAGCCTCAAGTGGCCATTACATGAACTGTAGTTTTTGGTACATTTTATTTTTTCATTTTGTTTAATTTTAGTTGCACCGCATAAACTTTGTCTTTTGTATTATTACAGTTTATATATTTTGAATTAAATGATAAGGATTGATAATGAGAACTTGTAATTATTAATGGTCTCCCATTTTTGTTAATAGATAAGTAGCTAGCAACAGTGGCATGGGAACAGACAAAGGCAACAAGGGAACAGTTTGACATCAATGAAATTGCTCAAAAACATCTTTAGAAAGACAGAGCGAAGCGATGAGATGATTGCTGTGGGGGATGTGGCAGTCCTGTAGACATTAAGAGGCAGAACAGGTGTTGTTGCACCACCATGATACATTTCTGTATCATGGTGGTGCAAAAGTCAATATAAATCCCTACATGCTGCCAATGCTGTGCAGAAAAACTGAAAACTCATGTATTGAGGATATAGTCAAGACAATATTATTAACAGTGAACTAAGCTGATCTGAAAAGCTATTTTTGTAACATTCAGATTTAGCCTTTGTGATCTAGGCTGAATAAAGACGACCTGAATCGCTTCATGACTCATTTGTCAGGCCCTGAAAACTCATTCACATGAAAGCTGGTGAATGCTCCAAGTTCTCTTAAATCCTTTCTGTACGAGACAAAAGATTGAATGTCTTTGTGGACTGAGCTGTTCCTTTATGAGGTCCACTATATTTCATGACTGCCTGCTCTGAACATTGGATAGGAAAATACATTGGGGACTTCACTAGTACTATCGGACTGCATTATCCTACTTTAGAATCAGTGAAGTATAACATTATGTAACTGTAGTAAATACATCCTTTTAGGTGGTAACCACAGAGTGTCTTCAAAAGATAACCTTCAGGCTCTGAAAGGACATGTCAATGTGGAGTGTCTTTTCCTTTTCATGGTTTGCAGGGGTGTGATTTCTGTGTAAAACATAATATTTCTTCCATAGTATTTCCTTTTTTAATTTAGAAAACCAGATTGATTTAATAAATAACTAATATAAAGAAAAAATATGCATTTAAGAGACCATGGGAAGAAAAGATGAATGCAGACACACTATGGCAGTTTTACCAAAAGCACTAGTGTATTTAAACACCATAAAGCTGGTGTCTGTTCCACGTCTTTCCCTGGACAGACAATTTTTCATGTCTAATTTAATTTTGTTCTATCAGATGAACCCTTACTATGCTTCCACATTCCACACTGAAATCACCTGCACCGTTTAAGTACGAGTTTAATAATCTAAGAGCATTTCTGTCAGGAATGTGATTAGAAGTCACCAAAACTCTCTGAATGTTGGACTAATGTTGGAAGCACTGACTTCACCAAAAGGAAGTCTTACAGCAGTTGTTCCTTCTGCACCATTTGTTCTATAAATGGCCATGAAGTGGTCCACTGCAACATTGAAGGATTCTATGATATACAGTCATGTGAAAAAGTTTTGAAACAATTTTAGGCACAAACATATCAACTGCCAAGCACAGTGGTGCAGGGGTAATGATGTGAGGCATGGGACTTGGGAACCTTGTAGTGACTGAGTTGACCATGAACTCCTCTGTATATCAAAGTATTCTGGAGTCAAAATGTGAGGTCATCTTGGCCAAAATTGGGTCATGCAACAGGTGAAAGAACACAAAAACAGCAGAATCACTGAAAAAGACAAGACTCGAGGTGTTGCAAATGTCCCACTCAAAGTCCAGACCTCAGCCTGATTAAAATGGACCAATCCAGTATCCCTGGATTGGCAGAACACCACAATCTTTAAGAAAGGGGACCGGAGGCTGAGGAATCACACTCCTCAGCCTCCCTGGGAAATTCTATGCCAGGGTGCTTGAAAGGAGAGTCCGTCCGTTAGTCGAACCTTGGAAACAGGAGGAACAATGCGGTTTTCATCCTGGTCGTGGAACACTGAACCAGCTCTTTATCCTCACAAGGATACTTGAGGGTGTATGGGAGTTTGTCCAACCAGTCTACATGTGTTTTGTGGACTTGGAGAACGCATTCAACCATGTCCCTCAGGGTGTCCTGTGGAGGGTACACCGGGAGTATGGGGTGCCTGGTCCGTTGCTACAGGCCATTCGATCCTTATACAACTGTTGCAAGAGATAGGTCTGCATAGCCGTCAATAAGTCGGACTAGTTCCTGGTGGGTGATGGGCTCCGCCAGGGCTGCCCTTTGTCATCAATTCTGTTTGTAATTTTTATGGACAGAATTTCTAGGCATAGCCAAGTGGTGGAAGGCTTTCACTTGGGTGGTCTCAGAATCTCATCTCTGCTTTTCGTGGATGATGTGGTTCTGTTGGCTTCATCAGGTGATGGCCTCCAGCTCGCTTTAGAACGGTTCACAGCCAAGTGCGAAGCAGTGGGAATGAGAATCAGCACCTCCAAATCCGAGGCAGTGGTCCTCACCCGGAAATGGGTGGATAGCCCACTCTGGGGCAGGGACGAGTTCTTGCCACAAGTGGAAGAGTTTAAGTATCTTGGGGTCTTGTTCACGAGTGATGGGAGAAGGGAGTGGGAGATAGATGGTGCTACAGCTGCAGACGCTGTACTGGTCTGTTGTGGTGAAGAGAGAGCTAAGTGTAAAAGCGAAGCTCTCAGTGAAACTCTCAATTTACTGGTCGATCTACATCCCTACCCTCACCTGTGGGTAGTGACCAAAAGAATGAGATCACGGATACAAGCGGCGGAAATGGGCTTCCTCCAAAGGGTGGCTGGCCTCTCCCTTAGAGATAGGGTGAGCGGTTTGGCCATTCAGGAGGGGCTCAGAGTAGAGCCGCTGCTCCTTCACATCGAACGGAGCCAGTTGAGGTGGTTCGGGCACCTGACAAGGATGCCTCCTGGGCGCCTCCCGGGTGAGGTGTTCCAGGTATGTCCCACCAGGAGGAGGCCCCGGGGCAGACCCAGGACACGCTGGAGAGATTATATCTCTCATCTGGCCTGGGAACGCCTTGGTGTTCCCCCGGACAAGCTGGAGGAGGCGGCTGGGGAGAGGGAGGTCTGGGCTTCTCTGCTTGGGCTGCTGCCCCCGCGACCCGGCCCCGGATAAGCGGAGGAAGATGGATGGATAATATGTAATTTCATTCTAAATTGGTTGAAAAAAAAGTTATTACCAATAATCAAATCACGTGAATCATAAAATTTCATTCTGCATTATAAGTGGTATTAAAAGTTCCTAAATCAAGCTTATATACTAAGAAATATACTGTTCTGGGCAGAATTAGAAACAAAGGAATACAGAAAAAAACTCATGATATTATTTTACAGTAACTTTGGTTATAAAAAAGATTGAATAGCTGATTAAAGCTGCACCTCTTGGACTTTTACTAAATTGGTGAGGTTATTACTGCACTGAGCTCCACACAGAATTGGGGAACAGAGCTAAGTGTCAATCCATATATTCACAGCAACTGGAGTGGGCAAAAAGACAAATGTTAATTAATCATTCTGACTGCTTTTTAATACAGAGATTTGAATTTCTTCCTGCTACCTGGCCCATATTCCACTGTCCTTGCTGCATGCTGTACATGTTCTGTCCTTGGTTGGCAGGCATCGCACCCTGCTGCATGCTCATGTAGCCCCCATTTGGCAGGTTCATGCCAGACACCATGGCCCCTCCCCCCATCATGGTGGTGGTAGGTGGGATACTTCCAGCCACTACTGTGGCGTAGCCCTGCGAGGTGAACTGCATCTGAGGCTGGCCCATGTACACACCGCCTGCAATACAAGACAACAGAGTAGAACCAAGTGTACATTTAGCTAAACCTAGAAGTGCAAACTTTGCCTTTAAATTCAAATATAAATATCTTCAGGAAGTTAAACATCCAAAAAATCCAAACAAACAATAAAACAAAACAACAACAAAAAAAACATACTAGTACTAGTACAATACTAGAGATGTTGAGAAAGAGTAAATCACAAAAACAAACGAGGAATGCACAAAGAACAGCGAGGTGAAGAGCTGCAGATGATGTCCTCTTACTGGAATTTCCTTGAAGTGTGACATCTCTAACAAGTCACCAAAGTGTGCTGCATTCACTGTGTGGCAAGAATATGGATGACGTTAGGGAAAGGCAGATTCTTGACATTTTATTAAAGACTGATGAACCCTGATGAACCTTCTCAGTGCCAAAGAGTCACTATTTGCACTATGAAGCTACATCCAATCAGTTTTGAAGTATTTGGCAATCTGAGCACCTCTGTACACATCTGAGTTCATCCATCTACTTCTACTTGTCATTTATATCAGAATTAAATATTAGAAACTTGGTTCCACCATGTTCGACAGATGAGTTTCCTCCCTTCTGTGGCTGGATTCTCTCTCAGGGCATTTTCAGAATATGTACAAATAGTATGTAGCAATGACATTTTTCAATGGTTCATGCAATATAGTTGTTGAAACCATTGAGTTTGGAACAATACTTTCAGTTGGCCTCAAAGTTATTTTGCCAAACCATTAGATGACTCAGGAGGCAGAACAGGATATAAGCAGTAGAAGAAACACTCTGAGGATGTTTTTGTGCAGAGGTCTGGGACATTGCCTTTGTTTTTGCAGATTGGGGTTCCCCTGTACAAAAATGGGGGCCGGAAGGTATGTTACAACTATATGGTGATCACATTTCTTATTCTCCACATGAAAGTCTGTGTCAGAGTTCTTCCATTAGTTGAACCTCAGATCCAGGAGGAATAATGCGGTACTAGTCTACACGTGTTTTGTTTACTTGAAAGGCTTAAATTTGTGGGGGGCTCTTTGGTAAAATGGGGAATTTGGTTAACGGCAATTTGGTACCTGTGCAACTGCACAACAAGATTCTAGTCTACATTGCCAGCATTAAATGTGACTCATTTACATTGGATGTTTGACTCTGCAAATGCTGCCTTTAACCACAATTCTGTTCACAGTTTTTATGAACAGAATATCTAGGTGTAGCCAGGTGTTGGAGTGGCTACACTTTGGTGGCTTCAAGATTTCATCTTTGCTTTTTACAGATGATGTTCTATTCTGTTGGCTTCATTAGGTGGTGGCCTCCAACTAGCACTGGAGCAGTTTGCAGCAGAGTCTTAGAATAGAATAGAATAAACCTTTATTATCCCACGAGTGAGAAATTCTGGTGTTACATAGCTCTTTTAGCAAGGGGAACATAAATATAGAAGGGGGGGGGGGACACAAAAAGTGGTCTTGTATACATAAGCAAATGGGTTCATTTATACAGATAGTACAGAAACGTACAGAAATATATAGAAATATCTACTTGTACTACCAAGTAGATCTTGTACTTGGTGAGGGAAGAGTGAAGTGGGAGATTGACAGATGGATTGAATCAGCATCTGGTGCACGATAGCGTGAGTAGCTTGGTCATTCGAGAGTAGAGCTGCTGGTGATCCACAGTGATTAGGACGCCTCCTGGACGTCTCCTAGGTGAGTTGTTTTGGGCATGTCCTACGAAGTGGAGACCCCAGGGCAGACCAAGGACTCACCGGAGATTTGGCTGGTGTGGGCACTTTTCATGCTTATTAAATGTACTGGACTTTTGGCTGAAACGATCCTTGGATACAGGATAAGGAGCTCAGACATCCAGAGTTAGCTCATTTAAACGTAGCCAGATGACGAGGCTCAAGTTTCCTGTGTGATTTACACTGGATGTTTTCCAGGAAAACCCAACTGGTAAGAGACCCTGACCTCTATCCAGAACACAGTGGAGTTACATAGTTCACCCAGTATAGGAACATTTCATAACCTCCCAAGAAGAAGCGGAAAGGTTGTTGGGGAGAAGGACATGTGTAGCGTTAGCCTGATACCATCAGGCAGGCAAAAACAAACTGATATCCACCTGCTTTGCTCTGTGCACGTACAAAATGAGAGATTTTCCTCTCATATTATAATATATCCTCTTTACCACAAGACATAATGCCTCACAGGTTTTAGTCTTTAGCTGCTATAAAGCCACAAAAATCAATGCAGATCCATGGACAAATAACTAATCCACAGATCACTGACGAAGCAATATTTTTTTGCCTTCTGTATATTCTGACATTTTGATCACCTCATTGTTGGCTGCACTTGGCTTGGCTTTTCTGCCACAGCATGGAGAAGTGCACACGGTCCCGCGCACACATACAGTGCATGCAGGATGAAAGTCTGATTTTTGAGCGTTAGCCTGGCAAGGTTCTTTTGGCTTTGATCTCAATCTGCATTTATTTGGATTCAGAGAGGACAATACGCAGAAAGCCCTTTATTCCATTCCTAATCCTTGATACATCAGCGTAAACATGGAACACTATAATCAATGCATGTGCCTGCTGTAAAAATCTGCTGCCTGTTTTCCCCCACCAAGCAGAAAACATGCAGCACTAATGCTTTCCCACACAGGCTGCTGTATGATGTACGTGTGAACGTCCGCCTACCTATACATACTCGCACAGGCGCTCATCCACACTCTCCTGACACTTCAGTCTTTACACATAATAACTGTGAGATGAAAGCGAATCTGCAGACACTTCGCTATTTTTACTGCTGCACTGGGACCCTAGTAAATGTACTGTGAACTAGACGTGGCTGCTTTTCAGCACGCTGACCTTTCATCTTTACTCTCCTCCGATTTTATGATGCATCTTCCCTCTAACATGCGCGAGTGTGTGTGTAATATTGTCTAGGCGTGCATCTTTTTGTGTGCAAACACCTAGGTCTGAGTGTGCAGCCTTGTATTTATAACCTGTACATTTTTGCCAGCTTACGAGATGATGTGTAATGTTTGTTTACGCGCTACATTTACAAGACACTTCTACTGTGAGGAACCTTTAAGTCATTTTTGAACATATGTCCTTCAGCTTGCACATAAAAAAAATTAATTCCATTAAGAACATCCTTGAGTGCCGGTTTAGCTCACAGGTTGAGCTGGCAGCTGTATTCTGCCAGGCTAAACGCAGCAGCCCCAGACCTTCTGCTGAATGCTCTGGACTTCTTTACGTTTCTTTGAAGATGTTTCACCTCTCATTCGAGAAAAAAGCATATTACTCCCACATTAGTTTCATTGGCTTCACTAGCTTCCTGCTAATTCTAGTCTTGGGGGGAAAAAAGCATGGCCTTCTCTTCATATACAAAGTTCTGAATCATTGTACTCATCCCCTACAGCACGTCACTCTCAGACTGCAACTGCACTTTAAGTTCCCAGAGTTTCTAAAAGTAAAATGGGAGGCAGCGTCTTCAGCTGTTGGGCCCCTCTCCTGTTGGACCAGCTCCCAGTTTGGGTTCATAGTCAAACACCATCCATTTTTAAGATTATTAATTAATCTTTAAGATTACGTTTGAGTAATTAAAACCATCCCATAGTTTTCTGCTTTAATCAAAGGCTGCTGTGGGACTTTGATGCACTGAGCATTTTCTTCTCCAATTTCCTCTTTTACATGCCAGTAACTTCTGCTTACTTTCTCCCACAATCTGTGTCAAATCCTGTTTATTTTTTTAGTCATTTGTTTCCCTCTTGTCTTCTAAATGTTCTGACGTTCTAGCCTCATTCACGAGGTCTCTGATTTAGCAATCAAATGAGAGAACTTCACTGATTGCTGAGTTCGCTCTCTGACACTGTGATGTCCTTACCATATAGCGTTTTGAGATGACTGCTGTTGTGAAATGGGACTATATAAATGTAACTGAATTAAATGTAAATTGAATTTCAGTCCTCTGATCCACGAGTCCAGTAATGCATATAAATAGTAATTGCCGAGGTACTTTGTGTAGGGCAATTACTGTAGCAGTAATAATTTCTGTTGAGCGTGTAACTGGACCTCAGTGTGTCTGTGTGTAATCAGATTGCTCAAAATGCATTTAAAGATTCCTTTACACATTTTCAAATCTGATTACATACAGACACATAAAGATACAGTTACACAGCTCTCCAAATGCACTTGCCAGTACTTTTGCTACGATAACAGCTCCCACACCTCTGCCGTAACAGTAACTAACATCTGCAGTGGCAGCATGTAGTCATTAAAAATGTAGGCTCCCATTCTGGGTGTGATTCTCCAAAGAGGTCACAAGGTCCCTGTGAAGTGTCCAGAGATAAGAACAAAGCTAAGAGAAGCATACTGTATAGCAAATTTTGTGGAACGTGTATGGGTACCGTAAATTCTTTTGTAGCTTCCCAAAAAAAAGCACTTAAAACATCCAGGATTTGGAAATCTTGCATCTTTTGTTTAACCCGATCAAATCATGATCTTAATTATTAAATTATTGTTGTACTGATGAAGTCAGTGTCAGGAGCATTAAAAAAAAAATGTTTGTAGTTTCTGCAGAGTGAAGATACAAAAAAGGCGTCCTTCCTCCAAGAGCCATAGGAATTATTGTATGAAAAGGTTTTCTCAAGGTCCAAAAGCTCTTAATGCTGCACGTTTTCATTTTGTGGGCATCTGTAAAAGTGTCATGCTACGAGTAAGTAAGAATTCTCTTGATTAATAGACGTGTGTGTCTATTAATCAAGAGAATTCTTACTTGCGTGCATGCGTGTGTGTACGCACGCACGCACACACACACGTCAGCAAACAAGTGAAGCTACGCAGGGTGTAAGTGAGCTCTCAGCCTTTGTCTTCTCTCCAAAGTCAGCCACAACTCCACTTGTTTATGTTGTTTTCCACCAGTCTCCCTCCTTTTTCCCATCCCTGAATGTAGACCCAAAATAAACACCGGCTTTTTGGCCAGGCTAAAATGTTCTCTTCGCACAAGCTGACACACTGCTGCCTTCATTTGCAGATTTCCAGCCACTCCTTTTCCAAGCTATAAATGGATCATCTGCCTTTTCGTCCCCTTAAAACATTGATATGATGAACATGTCAGCAATAGTTTGACACTTTATAGGTCAAGCACAAAACAAAAATGCTATTTATTTGGATTTTTGAGGCGGCACAGTTGTGATGTGATGCAGACTGTCACCTCACAATAAGAAGGGTCCTCGTTCAATCCTCCCGGCCTTCCTTGGGAGCAGGTTTCAGCTCATGGCCACAGAAACAATGGTGCAATGCAAAAACTGCAATGCAATAAAGTTAAAATAAAAGTTAAAAAAATGCAATAAAGGGAAAATAAAGTGAAGATTAGTTTTGTTTGTTGCCTCTTGAGAAGACTAAGAGGTTGACAATCAATGCCAAGCTCACTGCTACAGCATCTTTGTGGGTAACGTCCAACTCTATGTTTGAGTGCGGTGTGTTGCACAGCGTAGGTGTAAACACTTTAGCCAAGACCACCAAAGTTAAAAGAAGTTTGTTACTGCTGTAATTTATATTTGGAAGCAAGGAGACCACCCAGCACTGAACAGAACTGGAAGCCAGAACCTTTATTGAGCCTTGATGTGAGGTGGGTTGCCAAGTGGTTGGCACCATGTGCAGCCCTAGTAGAAGAGTATCAGTTGAGTATTGAAGATCAGCTTTTCTGCCAGGATTGTGGTTGAACCTGAGCTTTACCAGACACCAGAGACACCTCCTGCAAACTGTAAAAAGACCTACAAACCTGAGTGATTCTGCTTGAACTGAAAATGTGAGTTTGAGTCAATTGACTTGATTAGCAAAGGGTTAATAATAACTGCTGGCTGTATGAGAGCATGTGTGTGTTACCTTGTCCTGGAGCAGGCTGTTGCTGGCTCTGTGGCTGACTGCCCACTGAGCTGCTTGCATACAGGGACAGGATCGAGTCTTTAGATAAAAGCTTCTTCTCCTCTGCCTTTGCTGTGGTTGTGGTGGAGGTAGAGGAGGAAGAAGAGGAGGAGGTGGAGGGGTCCACCTGCGGAGTTGCTATACTGGAACTGGACTGTCAGACAGAAACACACAGGGCAAGGAAAGAAATGTCATGAATATATAGACTTTCATCCAGACATCATATTTCTCATACACTACAATAATCATGTAGTTGCTCTTGTCACCATAACCTAAATATGTAGATGTAATGTAAATCTCAAAGTGTGACCAGAACCTTTATTCACCTAATCAGCAGAAAGAACCAGACCATTTGAGAAACAAGGCAGAGGAGCTTAGATTTTTTTTTTTTTATTATCTTATCTTTAATGAGAATAAACATGGTCATAGTTTCAAATGATAATGCCGATGTTTGTGTTAGACCCCAGTCACACTGGCAGAAACACAACACCACCAACACCAACCAACTCGCCATTTACTCTCTGAGCTGTAGGGGAAAGTGTTACGAGTGTGACACAGACAGCAAAGCCAGAATGTTTGCCTTCAAATTAAGAGCTGCACCTGTAGTAACACACGACTTTTAATTTGAAGGAGAACGTTCTCAGTTTTTGGCTTCCATCGCAGTTACTGCCGCTTTGTGTGTTGTCAAGTATTTGCAGACAAGTCGACATCTTTCATGCAAACTACGGGCAGCTGCAGCAATCTAGCAGCATCCAAAGCAATCACAACAAGTTTTTTAACTGCAGCTCCCTCTGTGCAATAGATTTTACCCAGAAACCTCCAGCAACCACTTGCTAACCAGTCGGGGAATATGCATTTTTCTATGGTGACTGGGAGTTTTCTGGCTACTGTCCATTCCTTGTGTGAGTGGAGCTTTAGCTTTTTCACAGTGACTTCCACTTCCAGTTACTAAGTGATCCCTATGAGCCAAAAACTCAAGGTTCAATATTTTCTATTCTTGGTCGTGAGCAGAGAAACCTTTCCCAGCTATTGTGTGAAATCCTCTGCTAATGAGGGGCAACCAATCAGAAGAAACTTGGATTAAAGGAAGGGGAGACGGGCCAAGGCCAAGACAAAGATGAGAAAGATTGTGAATCATGTCAAAGTACTTGAGTAAGTCCAAGAGTAAGAAAAAAAAAGTTCTCACTAGTTGCTCAGTAAAGTGTCTTCTACTTTGCTGCTCTTTTCATTGTTGCTCAACTGCTTTGCATAAACGCCGACTCTTTTTACTCACACTTCACACATTAATTGCCAACAAAACAGGAAACGGTTAGAAAGACACAACCTGAAGGAAGTGAAGACAAGACACCAAGTTCTCAAATAAACATGAGCAGCCATAAAAAAGTTTTTTACTGAATAAACAAAACAGAACAAAAAAAAACAATAAAAAAAAAACAGCATATAACATTTTATGTCCATCAAACTGTGTGTTTGACAGATTTTGACATGTTCTCCAACAAGTTTGTTTCATTGTTCACAAGAATACACAGCAGGCTTGGAAATATATTTAGTCGTACCTTTGGTTACTCAATGTGCCACAGAGAGAAAAGATGGCACAAGACAGGAAAAAGAACGACGTGAAGATGGAAAAAAAAGGGGCCAAACAAAAGGCCGAAGACCAAGAGTTAAATAAAGGACAAGAAAGGGGAGAAAAGAACGGAGACAACAGAGGAGAGAGGAGCATTGTCAGAGTAAGTGAGACGGATGACATTAATTAGGCCGCTGCAAAGAGAGGAAGACGTGAACTGTTGGAGACAGGACACACGCACGCTGTTCCGCTCACATACACCTTTTCATTATAAAGGAAAAAAAAAAAACAGCTTTCATGCACACACCCATTATGTTTAATGGATGGAGCTGACAAAAAAACAACACCTGCTTAAAAGCGCTGTGCAGGTGTGTGTGTGTGTGTGTGTGTGTGTGTGTGTGTGTGTGTGTGTGTGTGTGTGTGTGTGTGTGTGTGTGTGTGTGTGTGTGTGTGTGTGTGTGTGTGTGTGTAACCCAGAGAAGCTTAATCAGAGCCTGCCCTTGTTCCTTTTTTCTTACCTCGTCCACTTCTTTTTCACTTTCTTATCCTCATTTCCTTTCCTTGTCCTTCACTTGCTTTTTTCCCACCCCCCCATCCCCATTTTCACTATTCTCCCATTCCCATTTTCCTCTTTTCTAACTCTATTATCTATGTGTCTGGCTCTTATCTTTTTCTTATTTGTCTTCACTTTATATCTCCTACTTTTTGTCAGTTATTTACCATTTTTTTCTGCCTCAGTTTTCTCGCCTCCTTTTCTCATTTTCTTTGCTGTCTTAATCATCCTTCCTTTTATTTTTTAAATCTTTTTTGTTTTTATCTTCCCACTTTTCCACCCTTTATCATTTCACCTTGCACACTCTCTCTTATCATTTCTTTTTTACTCTTCCTCTAACTGTAACCCTGACAGGTACAGTGCAGATCTCTTTCTCAGGGCTAATAAGAGGCACAACTAAAACTGCTGGACTTGGTCGAGCATGACATGATGAAACATTTTTTTTCTTTCTTCTCACTCTTTCCTCTTTCCCTTCCTTTGTAATGATTTTTCATGACCTTTTTTTTTTTTAAATTTCTCTTTTCTTTCTTCCATTTCTTTCTTTCTACAGTTGTTTGGTTTCCAACTGCTCTTAATTCTTCTTCCAGGCTACAATTATGTCATCTCCATTGCTCAAATCTTGATTTTCTTTCTCTAGACTGCTCTCATTTTCTAATTTCTTTTTGTGCTCAGACTCCATCTATCTTCCACTTTCTCCCTTTATTCCCCTCTACCAGTTTTTTATTCCTACTTCTTCTATCCTTCTTTCTGTCTTTACTATCTTTACTTTTTCTCTTCTTTTTGTCCTCCAATTTCTTTTCTCTCCCCCTCTCGTCCACTTCCAGTCTTTTGTTTACTCCAGTATCTTCTCTACTTTCTTTCATCCTCTCCTTCCTGCACTGCATGCTGGGAGTGTGAGTGAATGAATGTGTGAAGTTCCTTGGTGAGTGTGTGGCGCTGCTGAGTGAGTTTGGGACGTTTGGACTGGTTTCTCCAGAATATTTTATACTCTATGGGTGGTTAAATGGTAAGGCAAGTTTATTTTATTGTGTTGTGTAAAGTGAGAAGCTTCAGATAATTGGCATCGCTCCCCAGTGAGGGTTCGCCCCCGTGTCTATTAGACATGGGGCCAGGGTGGTGGCTCCCCAACAGTACACTGTGGGGCACCACACCGGTTCATCCCAAATGAACTGCTCGAAAAACAACTGACCCACTTTGGGAAGTTTGCTAGCGGGTTCAGGGTTATTCGTCTCGGCTGCAAAGATGCCAGACTGACGCAAGTTCAGTCTCTATGGAGACAGGCCCTCATGTATCTGAACAATCCTTCACAGACACTGAAAGTGTCTTTTAAGGTAAAATATGAAAATGCAAGCGCAGGTAGCGCATTAAGTGTTTCGAGTGTGGCGACGTCAACCATAAACGCTCATCCTGCCCTCATAAAGAGCAGGAAGTGGGCAGTGACACGGGTGAACAGCAGGGCCATGCTAGTGGAACAGGTGAGCAAACGAGTGCTGCAGATGCCGATAGTGGCGGTGCGGACGAGCAGCGGGCAACGAGCGCTAGTAGAAGAGGGGATAGTGCAAAGGAACAGTGAGGAGGATGAAAATGTAACTTCAGGTTCAGGCGCTAAAAATGAGGACGAAGACTTGTTTGAAGACGATTCCCTATCACAGTTTTCTGATATTGTTTCACAAGACGAGCATCAGCAATCACATTCCTCAGAGGACATTAATTACTTTATAGATGAGACATTTGGCAGACAGACTGTGGAAGTCACAGATTTTTTTTCCAGATGTTGATCAATTAATAAAATCTGTTCTAAAGATGAGGAGAGTGGTCGGCTATGAACAGCCGAGCAAACAAAAGAGATTCTCGAGGAGGGAAAACTCCTTTTAAAAGCACAGTAAATGTTCGGTGCACCAAAGGTGGTCTTTTGGAAGGGTTTCACTGTCTTCTCTTTCTTTCTCTTATCTCGGTCTTATATGGCGGCCTTGAGCATAGGTACGCTTAACATAAATGGGGGTAGGGATGGAGAAAAGCGTGCAGTTTTGGTGGGAAAACAATGACGTGTTCGTTCTTCAAAAAACACGTAGCGTCCTAGATAATGAGACAGAATTGGGAATGAGTTGGTGTGTACTAACCTTAGTCAGGTGTAGCAGTTTTATTTTCTAGGCACCTTCAGGTGTCACAGGTTTCAGTGTGCGAGATCGAGCAGGGAAGGCCAGCGACAATCAGGGGAATACCGGTTGTTTTTATGAATGCATACGCTCAACATTCAGCTGCAGGTCGTGTGCAGTTATTTTAAAAAAAAAAAAAGATATATTAACACGATTACATAGTGGGTGGTTCAATAGTAGTGGTGGGAGGGGACTCGAACTATACAACCCACCCTTCAGTTGATAGAAACACTGGAGAGCCTCACCCACCTTCAGGCTGATGTGTGGAGAAAGCTCCATCCAGCAGCCTGACAGCACACACGTGTGAACGTTTCTGAGGGCAGCGTGAAGGCAGCCAGGCTTAATAGACCATATATTAATCAGACTTATAATAATAGATTAAAGCAGAGATTTCACCTGTTGGTTTTTCTGATCATCATTTATTGACTGTAGGCATTTCTTTATTGACACAGCCTAACCATTGTTTGTACTGGCACTTCAATGTACAACTGACCCATGACGGAGAGTTCTGTCAAGCTTTTTCGGACTTCTGGTGCCACTGGAAACAAAGAAAAAAAAAGACTTTTTTAGCTCAGTGGTGGGATGTGGGATAAACACAGATTAAGCTTTTTTCGAGGACCTAGAAAGAGAGATGAGACTCCTGGAAGATAGGATTATAAGTGGGGCTGATGGTAACAACAGCACCTGGGATAGTAGGACGGCGTTGGGCAAGGTAAGAGTTAAAGGTGCTCTAGTTAGGACTCGGATATCTGCCATTAAAGAAGTCGATGCTCCAACGAGGTTTTTCTTCAAGTTGGAGAAGAGTGTTTGGGAACCAAATCAAATGATGCATCTTAAGCTTCCAAATGGGAAGGCAACATCTGACCCACCAGAAATGAGGAAGCTTGCCATAGACTTGTATGCTAGCCTGTTTAGTGTCGAAAGGTGTGGCGAACATACTGGAGGGGCTGCCACGGCTGGGTGACGCTGAATCTGCTTTCTTACAGTCTGCTGTCTCTTTTGGTGAGGTGTCTTCAGCGGTTCAATAACTCAACTGTGGTCGGTCATCAGCAACAGAACAGACAGGTGGCACCTCTAGATCCGGTTTCAGCGATGGTTGTTGAAGCATTGATATAATAAAAGGTGTGTTAAAGGTCTCTTCTCTTCTCTTTTAAAGCCACCAGGGGAAGTACTACTAAAACACCCTTACACATTCAAAGAGTCTGACTCCCAGCCCTCTAATGGCCCCATTTAGACAATGTGTCGCATCAGCAAGTCGTATGGCTGAATAATGAGAAGAGGAGGAGGAGGAGGAGGACAAGAAAGAAGATGATTCGTTTTCCACATCACTCCATCCAGGCAGCTGCTTCACCGTAAATGTTGTTCTGTTACACACACCATCAACGCTGTGACCCTGCGAGTGTGTGTGTGTGTGTGTGTGTGTCCATTCATCTCCACTACATGCTGGGGTGTATGGTCGTTGAGAGAAAATATGGCCTCGGGGGATTTTGCTGAAGCTCCTGTGTTATGTTTATGATGCGGCGAGAGAGAGAGAGAGCGAGGGAGGGAGAGAGAGTAATAATATACATTCATTATATCGCTCACCCTGAAAGAAACTACCCCTCTCTCCGTCTCTCTCATGCATTACCCAAAGATGAAACTCACACTTCCTCTTTATCAAGACACACACACACACACACACACACACACACACACACACACACACACACACACACACACACACACACACACACACATCTGTACTGTCTAATAAATGATATATGCTCCCTTTTAAACTCCACACACACTCCAAGCAGAGCTCTGACAGACAGAAAGTGCAGCTGTGGCTTTTTTAAATTTTATTTTTTAAAGCCATTGCCACCTTGTGTTTTTCACCACCAGCTGTTCAGGAGCTGATTGGGATTTATGGGCTACGCTAACATTTT
Organism: Pelvicachromis taeniatus; assembly: GCA_015108175.1. Classification (NCBI taxonomy): domain Eukaryota; kingdom Metazoa; phylum Chordata; class Actinopteri; order Cichliformes; family Cichlidae; genus Pelvicachromis; species Pelvicachromis taeniatus. Next base: position 25,343 of record VURO01026849.1, read on the forward strand.
ATATCTTATTTTATAATGTTTGTATTTTCTGGAGACGTATGGGTTTGTGCAGAGTTGGTTGTGTCCTTTGTGCGCCACTGTCTCTGCTCCTTATAATGAATAACATAAAGTTTGTTTTTGGTGACTTCCACTGACAATTTGCTTCCTTACTAGTACGTTTAATGGCCATATGGCTGCCTTTGCATCCTGTAGCCCATCAACTGCAAACTGCATATGCTTTACATTATTCATGTCTGCTTTCCGATGTGTTGTAAAAGTTTTAAAGTTTGCTTCCAGATCAGTTTTTTTTCACTGTTCTACTGTAAAACAGCGTTGTTTTGTGGCACTGCGGTCGAAAAGTGCTTTTTAAAAGCTTCTCTAGTCATTTAAAAGAAAAAAAGAACATTTCTGTGCAAGAAATGTCTAAATTTTCAGTATTATATTCACAGATTTATTCCGTGCTCTTTCTACGTCCTCGGGAGGGGAGGG
>VURO01026860.1:16190-28079 GCA_015108175.1 Pelvicachromis taeniatus
TTAAAGAGACATTTCCTGAATGTGAGTGGAGATTTGATGGCTTTGATCCAAATCAATGAAAAAAATAAAATAAATAAAAACCAAGCTAATGATTTGGCTTATTTTATTTTGCATTCTGACCTGTATCATGTCACCCAGCTGAAATTCTTATACTGAAGACATTGATGTCATTGACCTTGGAGAATCTTGACAGGATTATTAAATAAAACTGAACAAATAACACCAAAAAAATAAACAAACTAAATAAAGATTTATAGTAAATGTTATTAGTTCAAGTTTTTTGGTCAAATGTCTAACACTACCATTGAGAATCTGATATTTACACGACTGATCAGAACACTTTACACATACAGAAAGCTCCACAGCTAAAAACCAAGTTAACATTTAAACGCCCACTCTTCCGTCAGTTCCTTCAGCAGCCACTAGAGGCTGGCTCCAAAAGTGAGTCAGTTCCTATTAACCAACTTTAATTCAGTTTAGTTTTATTTATATAGTGCCGCATCACGACAACAATTGCCTCAAGGAACTTTATTTTGTACGGTAAAGACCCTAAAATAATAGTGAAACAGTGAAAACCCCAACAATCATATAACCTCATTTGAGCAAGCGGTGGGAAGGAATGACTACATTTACAAAAAGTACGATTTTTTTTTTTGCTTGTTATTTTGGCATCGATAGATAGTTTTCCTCTTCATAACAATGAGTGGGGGAGTGCTTTTCATAATTTATTTATATAGATAATGGTAAGTTACTCACAGTTGTGCTGATACATACGTTTACAACTGCTAGCTAGGCTTCATCTCTGCTAACTGGAGGCACTGAACTAAACCTCTCAGAAAGTTTGCGCTTCTGTTTCAGTGACTGAGACTTTTGTACTTTATTAGCACTAATGGTTAGACATCCATGTATACACTACGCACCTGTATACTTGTACAGTTTAAAGTATAAATGCAACATGCTAACCACATTAGCAGCATTAGCCAATAACATTTTATCTAAATTTAGTGGCGCTAAAACTGAGCTTACAAATTGGTCTAAAACCAATGGATAACATAGCACTGCCCATGTCCGTCTTTCATATACAGTGTCTGTTTAGGAGGAGGGGAAACTTTTAGGAGTGACACCTGTGAGAGAGAGAGCTAAGGTGAGAGAGAGAGAGAGCGAGAGAGAGAGCGCGTTTTCACGTGTGGGAGATTTGTGACGTTTAGCGTGTTTGGAGTGTAAAGTTAGTGTGTTGTCTTGTGTAGTTAGTGTGTAGTGTATTCCTTCTTTTGTTTCATGTGTCAGTTATAGTAGTGAATGTCACAGTTGCTCCAAAAAAGCCGACAAAGGCAGACTGCAGTGTAAACACGGTCTCTGGGTGGATAACAGGAGTGATACACCTCCTGCTGTCAGACCTGCAGGGTTAGGCCTGTGGTGTGCTTCTCTGTCTTATAGTGGACAGAAACTAGTTTTTGGAGTGGCACAAATAATTGTGTGACAACCTTTTAGATGCAGAACACCTGATTGTTCTACAAATAGTTTTTAAATGGTTATATAAAAAAACACCTGAGGTCTTTGGCTGCATTTTTAGGTAAATAGTACCATATAACTTTGTTGTTTGCAAAACTTAAAAGTGTACAATTTCTATTTGCATTTTAAGTTATGAAAAGGATTTGTTAAACATGTTTGTGGTTTTTAGAGTAAAAAATTTACTTTTTTCTACTCGGATTTTACGTTTTTTGTCTGAATTTAGATCAATTGTGCTAATAAAGTATGTCAAAATAAAGGGTGATGATTTAAGTTTAAGTTAAGCTCTGTATCGTTTAATCTTGAGTTCAGTTCTTCCAACTTGTTCTCAACAGGTTTCAATATTAAGCAAATAACTAATAATCGACTCCAAACCATGAATAACTCATGTGGCCTTCAGAGTTTTAAGTTTACTGGACACACTGTTGCCATGGATCAGCAAACAGCATAGTTAGCTAGTTAAAAATAGGACTAGCCAGTAAAGTCCCAAGTTAACAGAAGCCAGTTACCAGTTTCTTAAAAACTTGCTAATTAGTGCATTTCTGTAAAATTCATAAAGATGTAAGATAGTCCCTCGTAGGAAGTGGCATGCATTTGTTATTATACTGATTGTGAAAAGACGGATAAGCTAAAAGTCTTCAGTGTGAATTAAACCAACAAAAGACCAAGAAGATTTTCAGATACACTTTAAAATGACCCTTGAGGTTTTTACCTTTTTTTGAAAAATCGATGGAGAAGATGATTTGTCCTGTTCCTTTTCAAACAAACTTATTGTTTTTCTTTATTGACAATTATGTCTGAAACCCTCATGTGCATCCTATCACTGCAGGTGTTTGTGGTGTCTCACCACTCTCTCGGGGCTCTCCTGTTCCTCTGCGGAGCCGCTGTGGTGAGGGTTGCGCTGCGGGGCGGAGGGGGATCTGGAAGACGGGGGCGACCGCCTCTTATCTTTTACCTGCCCAAACAACACAAGGTGAGATGTGTGAGAGTGGGAAGCAGCCGTTTCTCGTGGTTTTACCTTTTAACTCATTAAGATGATTTTGGCCCTGTGAGCAGCTCTGCAGTGGAAGCTGTGGGAAAAAAATCTTAAGAACAGGGAAACTTATATTTTAAAAATGAACACATAGGCCTATTGACTCTGCGTGCTAGTCATGTTTTAGTACAATCCAGTATCAGGATGAAAATCACAGTATTAAAAAATGATGCAGGTTTTATGGCAGACAGTACTGACAAAATACACAAGCACTGTGAAAAATGTACTTTTCTTTCTGAAGCGGCTACATTTTTATAATGTCCCCCAGGTAACTGATGAGCCTGTTGTTCGTATCGCTTGTTGAAGCAGAATTTTCAGAGACAGCTGCAAAAAAACATAAAGGTATTTTCTTTCAGGTGACTATTAACCAGTATAAATTGAATTATGAAATAAACTCTTTGTGCAATTTCATTTAACCTGATTAAATCCACCAGGACATATTGTTATTATTATGCTGCTGCCTCTAATTTGCAAATAATTGTTTCCCCCGGGACTGAAAAAGTGTTTCTCCCCAGGACTAATTTTAGACTAAGTCAAAGTTAACTGCATTTAAAAAGGGGGCATTTACCTCTCGCCCCCTTTTCTTGAGGAAGCATGCCACGTCCAACCCTCCTATATCTCCTTCCTCTGCTTGTCTCATGAACTCTTGCACGGATGCTCGTGTCAAAACATCACGTCCCAACACTTTGACAGTGTAACCTCTGACACAAACCATAAATTCCCAGCACATAGTGAGAGCTGAATACCTGTGATAATATATCTTATAATTGTTCCCATTAGAAAAATTCAGTTGTAAATCATTTTGCCTACCATATGTAATATTCCTGAAAGCTTTCTCACCATGCTCATGCCTTTAGTGCTCACCCTGCAAGTTGCTTGTTCACAGCTACATAAATACACACATTCCCTCTCACAGAAACACAGCAGTCAGCAGGCATAAAAACTCTACGCTGTAATGACTTAGTGCTCTGTTTACGAGGTGCTGCGCCATCAGAGATAATGTGCAGCTCGCTTCATAAAGTGCAATAATGCACTATATTTAAAATAGATTTGATTCGCGCAAATGAACAGCCACAGTAAAATAAAGTGGCGTGCAACAGGACAAACTAATGTTTGTCGACGCGTCGGTTAAACAGCAGTCGCATAAAAGAATCGCTCCACTGACTGAAAGTGTCCGCCGGGTGCTCAGAGCTGAAACGCTACATGTTTTTTTTATTGACATAAAATTATTATTATTATTGTTATATACAGTCAAAGTAAATACGTCCCATGGAAATTGCTGCATTGGGATAAGCAAAAAGTAGATTCTTGGTCAAACACTGCAGTTGCTTAATTAAAACGTAATATACTCAAGTGACATCTTTTTGTTTTTTTATATTGCAATTTAAAGGAGACCTATTCAGCTCATTTCCAGTATCGGACCAAAAGCAGCGTTGCATGATTTTTAGTCCAAAATTGTCGTTATTTATTTAAGACTGAGCCTTGGCTTCTTTTTTAAGGTCCACTTTCTTGTGATTTGCTGCCTCTTGTAAACAGAGGGTTTAAATGGCAGGTGGGCGGGACATCTGTGGTCACAGCCAGAGCTGTGTGCCTGACATGACCACATCCACCTTCACTGTGACATCATACAGATACAATAGCAGAAAAAAATGCATTAAACGGAGCATTTGTAGGAGTCTAAAACCCGAGCTTTATGTCTACATACGCCAACATCATTATTTGAGTCTCTGACCATGTTTTATATGAGAAAAGGGTTTAAAAAACAAACAAACTGGAGAAGTGAATATTCCTCATATTTGTCATGCCTAAAAGTCTATAAAACTTTAAAATTGCAATAAACCTTTACGTATGTGATTATTTGCCACTCATTAGGGAATGATCTGTTTAAATCTCTAGCATCTCATCTCTGCATTTTTCATAATTCATGAATTCATGCCAAAAACCACAGAAAGTCTGGCACGGCAAAGGATCTTAAGCCTTTTTGAGGCCAGGGATCGTTTAGTGCACATAGATATCATGAGTTAGTAGCCATTTCTGTTAGAAGCCTAAATGAAGCATGCATGTGTAATTGGTGAATTATAATGTAAAGTCCGATGTCCACTTTACATTATAAAGTTTCATCATCAGATGCATAAATTTCATCTGATGATGAAATTTATGCAGCTCGCAGACAATTCAATTCTAACAGACTCACAGACATTTTTTAAAATCCTGACACCGATTAAGAATTTGTCTCCTTTGTATTTGTATTTTCTATTCAAGCCGTTTAGACTTTTAAAACCTAAATATGATTTCTACTTACACCAAAATAGTTTAGCTTTTGTTTGGTTGTTTATGTGGCAGCTCAGGTTTATAATTTATGGCAAACTATTTTGCACACCCTTATTGAGAGCAAATTTCATTCATGCAGGTAACTCTTGGTGCTGTTCGTCTCAAACATTTTCCCTGTATCACGGCTTATGGGTGTATTTACACGAGCAGGAAGACGGCTGTGTACTTACGGCTGGATCTCTGGTCTGGTTGAAAACATGGCTGTCCTCTTGTTCTCTGTCAGAGTCTAAAACATGGAAAGAAAACAACTCATTGTTAATTAATCGATGATGAACAGAACGCCTTTAATATTATCTTTCTATTGTATGGAGCATGTTTGCAATGAGCGGCATAAAGAATGAGAGTGAAAGGCTATTTCCTGAATTTATTCGGCCCATTTTCCTGCATTTGAAAGAAGATAAACAAGGAAGAATGCAATTGTCCAATGACCTCAAGTTTCTTTAGGAAAAACAAATGAATGTGAGTTCATTTTCATGTGTAAATCAAAAGCAATGACAGGGCGGATGCTTGGGAAAATTTGCCCCAGCAAAAAGAGCCGAATGAGGCTAGAACAAAAAACGCTCAGTAATCGTTGTTTCAGTGAACATTTGGTGACATAAAGCACTTTCTATAAGTCAGCAGGACACCAGTCGCAATTCGCTAGCCATTGAAATATAACACCATCATGTACAGTAAATTAGCCCCAATAGTGCTCTTGAGAAAATGAACATGTGGTATTCGTGTCAGGCTTAAGCACATGGAGTTAGAGGCTCTGATATAGTGACACAGCCGTGAGTCTGAAGCTTCTAGCAGGCTTTACATTCTTTCCATAGTCTCAGCTATTGCTCTGCACTGACTGCCCGAGCCCAGCCATCTGCACAAACGGTCCATTCGCACCTTTAGGAAGCCAGTGGTCCCAACAAGCCTAAACTACTCTCTACTATTCTGGAGAAATACTAAAATGACAATCTTTTAAATTTTGGTAACATGTTATGTCAGCGGCTGCTCAGAGGTGATGCACGCCACTATCCAAGAAAGGCAAGTGCTCCCTGAAGGTTGACAAACTTATAATACCACAGTGGAAAAATGCAAAGTTTGGAATGATGGTAGGAAATAACTGACTCCACTCACTTTTGTTTCAGTTAAAGAACTTCAATAAACAACAGCGATGTCACGGAGACTGCAGTGCAGATAGAAGCACGACAAATGAAGCTGTTTGTAGGTCAAACAGTAAAATACAGGTTTAGGTTTGTCCGTGTTTATACATTTTGAACAAACTTTCTTAAAATGAGGAGTGATTATGGCACCCCCCGTGACCATATTGGGTCACGAATAAACGAGTCGTCGTGCCCAAACTAAGGTGGCGTGTCGTGTGGTCCTTCACAACGACATATCGTCCAAGTTCTGAAGCAGCAAAGCACCTCGAGAGCATCACTGCCACCATGTTTGATTGTTGGTGTGATGATCTGTTTTTGAAATGCTGTGTTAGTGTTACACCAGATAAAGTGGGAATCAAACATTCTAAAAAGTTAAACTTTTGTCTCATCAGAATACAGAATACTTTTTCTCAAAAGGTTCATTAACATGTTTTTTTTTTTTTTTTTAACAAATGTCAGATGTGCCTCTTTTTGGTCAGCAATGGTTTTCTCCTCTGAAATCTCCCATTGATGCCATTCGGTGCAGGAATCACCTCTGTCTCTCTCTCTGTAATCATGTGGTTACTTTTTCGGTGCTTCATCTTAGCTATGTGCGTGCGTGTGTGTGTTTGTGCGTGTAGTGTCAGCGTGGATGCCGTGCCTGTTTGGGTGGGTTGGGGGTATCTGGTGTCTAGCGGGTCACAGGAACACATAACATACATTCACTGCATCCCAGCCGTCAGTGTATCAGTCACGGAGGAGCAGGGGCAGGAATTAATGGAACAGAACAACATTTTGGAGAGACCGATGCTTTTAAAAGATCAGCGGAGACGCCAAAACCATCCCAGAGTGCCCGGTAAACCACCGAATGGTGCTCTAGTAGTGACAGAGACTTCACGCTCACACATGTTTATTCTTCAAGGATTTAAGACAATTATCTAAAGAATAACGATCTACTTTAGGACACTGAGCTCTGGAATGGGATGTTTTGGCTCTCCTGTGTTTTCACGTGCATTTGAATATAGTTTAAACTTAAAATCAGACACACAAATTATATTTTTGCTATATGATGTGTAGAGATAGAATATCCTAAATAAAAATATTCTAACTCTTGCTGACTTGTTTTTGTGCTACTGAGAGGGACTATTTGTCAAGTGCAGCAGCAGTGGCAGGTGTGCCCACTGCACTGCTCTACTAATGGTCCATAAGTGGCAGAGTCTAAATGAGCAGTTGTTACTGAGATGTTTATCAAACTAAAGCAGGAAAAACAGTGACAGAAATATCCAGACAGTGCTGTAAATTTATTAAATGTAATAAACAAACTATATAGAAATCTGTTCAATTATTGAAGTTAAAACACATTTTTACATTTCCTGAGCTGTGAAATTAGAAAAGTGAAGAAACATTTCCAGGTGAGATTATTACAGTGAAAGTATAAACATGCAGATGACTGGGGATTGTTAACCTTGTGTAGGTGTTCACCTGACACCAGCTTTAAACGGCAGCTCTGTGCTGCAGATGGACAGCAACAGGTGGAGGAGGTGGCACTCCCTGGATGGACCTAAGGAATGGAGGCATGGCAGTGGAGGAGGAGGAGGAGGAGGAGGAGGAGGAGAAGATTTGAAATGCCACACAGACCAGTCTTATTATAGATCAGACTCACATCTGCAGGCCTCCACACGCCTGACGACTGCTCCACAAACACTCCAGCATGTGTAAGTGTAAAGTAGTGAAGTGGGAGGTATTTTTACACACACTTTAAAACTTCCTTCAATGAAAAGAGGATGTTAGAAAAGTATCATTCCCCATACCTTACTACATCACTGCACATCTTGCCTCTCTGCTGCTGCTGCTCTGATCAGTGAGCAACCAGGAAAAATTCAGACATACCACTTGATTTATGCACTCGCCTAAATGTTTTTGGGTGACAATTAACCTATCCCCACTAAGTGCATGTCTTTGGACTGTGGGAGGAAGCCGGAGTACCCGGAGAGAACCCACGCAAACACGGGGAGAACATCCGGCCTGATAGTGAAATTGAACTCAGGACCTTCTTGCTGTGAGGCAACAGTGCTGTTAGCACAGTGCTGTTAGCACTGTGCTAACAGTGCTGCCTGGTTTCAAACTGATTGGCAAAATGTTGACCGACCCTCATCCTTTCAATTTTGATCTAACTATGGCCAGTGGGCATATATTTAAAGCTAACCACACAAGTTATTCAATGTACACTATGCTAATGTTAAACACTGCAATCAAAAATAACAATAAGATGCTGGATGTTCACTCTCTGAGAGGCCGGGAGCACATGAAGACTTATGTGTCCACTGTTGCAGACAATAACAGCACCTCTATGCTTTGCTTGTCCCTGAGAGATACTACAGTTGGCAAAAGCAGCTCTGGAGAGGGAGACTGCAAGGCAGCTGTTCATTCATTTGTGAGGGAGTGCCAGACTACTTTGCATAATACCCGCTAGGTGGATATTATGCAAAATTGGTACATAGTGGTGCAGATAAATCAAGAAAAATGTGGACTGCAAGAAAAGCTATCTGAGGCAGTTTAGAAGACCTGTTTTCTTTGGGAGAAAACTTCCTTGATTAGGACTCTTCTTCGTTTTTCTTCAGGACAGTCTGTATTAACTGTGTTAACTCAAGAAGCTCAAAAGGTTCAGTTTTCACATCACAGGGTGTGGACTGAAACAACAGCCCAGGCTGGGAATTTGACTCATCTCCAGGCCACTGTGTTCATGTAAACTACCAGGCTGCCAGTTTTGCAGTCTAACCCAGTGTTAACCTTTTTTAGGGGATCCCAGAATAGTTTTAAATTTGTACTCAAACGAGGAAAAGTTACATGCTGATCACTGTGTTTGCTGTAGCTCATACAAATACACGAGGCTCAACACGCAGACCAGTCACACAAACCAATCTGCCTACACAGATGAGATGGAAATATTAATGATTGCATTAACAAGCAAAACATCAAACATACTGAAGCGATCCAAAACTTCAGGTATAATCATTTCTGGAAATTGAAAACTACAGGCCAGAACAAGCCTCGGGCCAGCGGGAAATGTTCAACATTATACCAGCAGCTGGAAGCCATTCAGGGATAACTCTCCGGGTTAAGATAAGCATGTGTGTACGCTTCTCCTTCACACTCATCTCCTCTCTAGACTGTTGATTTCAAGGCCACTGAAGTGAAGACAGCACACAGAGAGCATAATGAAACTGTAATAGTTTTCTTTTGTTAAGAAAGCATGTAAATGTAATCATGGACACAGCTTTGAATTTGGAGATGCACATTATACAGCTAGTCTGGTCTTTCCTGTATTCTGGTGAATTTTCAGGCAGTTTATTTTAAACTATGAGCCCCTGAACTTTAGCGCAGATGGCCTGAGTTGTGAAGTGAATGTGACTAACAAAACTTTGCCTGCATGTGCACAGAGTCAGAGCTTCTTGGCTAAACCTGGGAGAGCTTGTCTTATTTCAAACTACTGTCCATAGATTTATTTTCTTCCATTCTGCCTCCACCACCCATTCGGGTCTGGGTAGTGGAGCTAGCATACTAAAGGAAGATGCCCAGACCTCCCTCTCCCTGATCACCTTGTAAAGCTTGTCTGGAGGGAAACAAAGGTCTTCCCAAGCTGGCCAACGCAGCTTTGTTATAAAGCTTTGTTACACATCAAAGGCCTACTCACTGATATAATGCTATAGTAACCTAGTACTACAATGTTTGCAGTATCCAAACTGTCTATATTTTACAATAATAGCATGTTAAATGTTATATATATATATATATATATATATATATATATATATATATATACCACACACCATATTTTAATCTTATAATATGGCAACATCAAACTACTTATACAAAAGTCCACAAAAATAAAACCAACCAGGTACATAAATTGTCTTTTAAGGTTTATTTTTCTTTGTGTGTTTGTGGCACAGATCGACATCAAAGGTACTTGTGCATGCACACAAAAAACTGTGTAGTGTGTTTGGTTACTATGAACACACGGGCTCCTAATCCAATCCAAGTGCTTTGTACCGTGCACCAAAGCAATGCTTGAGTCAAAATGACAAAACCATGAAAATATCCAGGCGGTTACAATCGAGCCCAAACTTATACAATGATATAATGTCGAAGCAACGTGTCCAATGCAGCTACAGCAATATGTATTAAATAGTTCGTTGGTGCCTGACTGTTCTTACCAAGAAAACTTGAAAGCCAAAGAGTGTGTTGCTGCTGTCAGCCACTCTGCATTTTGTCTAACAGGAGCTGGATTAAGTTGTCTAAAGTAGATTTGATGGTGTGTGGGTTTGTTTATGAAGTCAGAGTGGAAAAAAACGGCTTAAAGAGGGCCTGACAGTACGTCGCAGCTTCACTGCTAAGTTTTCGCAGAAAGCTTCTTTGCCAGTTTTACATGTAAATCGTTACGCGGCGTTTATCAAAGTATGCTGAGATTACGTGGATTTATATGCTTGCAAGGAGAAACCACAGCCCTGCAACATTTCTATGTCGCTGTAGGTCAGTGAGCAGTAAAAATTCTGCTATCTGGATAGATACATGCTGCCTTTCCTGAATGGAGAGCATTACTTGGTTTGACTTTACCTATTGCACCAACATTGTGCCCAAGTATGCCCACTAAAACCTGAAACCTGTGAAAAAACAAGTGATTGTAGATAAAGACTAAAGATAAAGAGCTCCTTGGATCGAGTGTGAGTGCTCAGTGATTAGTTCATTAACGTGCCACGCAATGAAAGTGAGCCCAGAGGCAGAAAATGTTGCTTAAACTGCTCAAATTACATCCAGGTTGTTTGCAAGTAACACTGAACTGTAAATCAGTTATAGAGAGTTGCCAGAACTGGCAATTATCTCAGATACTTGAACAGAGTTTGTTTTGTTTGTCACAGCAACCGCATTTCTGGTTTTGGAGTCTACACAGGAGGGACGTGAGTGATTTGGTGGACAAATCTTTTAAACAAATATGTCTAATGGTCTGTGAACTCTAGTGATAGAGAAAAGAACTGCTTTCCATATTAGCAGTGGTTCATGTAAACGGCTCTCTGACACCCTGCTGCCTGATTTTCAGATATTTTAACACCCTCTAGCTTTTTTAAATATTTAGGGATTAGACTTTCTGTCCCTACATTTGTTCCAGGACACTAACTGAGCAAAGTTGAGACATTATACGAGAGGGAACCATTAAACTTAAAAAAAAAAAAAAGCAAAAAAAGTCCTCAGTAGAAATCTGTGGGAGAATTCTGCAACTGAAAAGATGGCTGTTTCACCCCTGAAGCTTAACACGGTTTACACATCAGCCCATCACGTGTGCACTGACATGCGTGGGTGAGGTTCACACCTGTTTCTGAAGCAAAGAGCCCTTAAAATAAATGACTAGCTTTTAAAAAGGTTTTGCTAAAAATCAAAACCTTGCTGGGAGATTCCTGCACATTTGTACGTGCACTTTATGTTGTCTGTAAAAACTTTTTACCTAGCTAGTTAGTCTTTGTTAAACTTATGTTGTACCGTATTTTCCGGACTACAAAGCGCCCCTGAATATTAGCCGCACAACTTGAAATTATGAAAAAATCATATTTTGTTCATACATTAGCTGCACCAGACTAAAAGCCGCAGGTGCGCTAGCGGGCTAGTAGTGCTAGCGGGCGGGCTAGTTGCTAGTAGCGGCGGTGCACGGCCCGCCTTGCGGGGGGAGGGGAGGGCAACGGAGCGACTGCTCCACCAGCCTCGGAAGAGCCCCGCAAAGTGGGCCGCGCACCGCCGCCCGACCGACCCAGCCCTTAGAGCCAATCCTTATCCTGAAGTTATGGCTCTGACTTGCCAACTTCCCTTAGCTGCCTTGTTCTAACATGCCAGAGGCTGTTCACCTTGGAG
>VURO01026873.1:0-10373 GCA_015108175.1 Pelvicachromis taeniatus
TTGCTGCAGTCCTTGTGTAATTCTTTGCTTAGTTGATCTATTTATGCCCAGACACAGATAGTTTGTCTCTGTTGAAAACTGCTAAAGAGATTATGTTTGGACTTTGACTCCACCCAAACCTGAATCGCCAAATCACCCCCTCCTTGCCACTCTCCCCAACCTCACACCCATTAACTTCACTCTTCTTAGGGAAAATTATATCTCTAGCTATGGAATAAAAGCACTCTTGTAAATTTCTAGTGGCTGCTTGCGAGGGCTTATAAAAACAGACGGTGGCCCTATTAGCACCAAATTAAGCGTTTACATAGCATTGTGAAACTAGTGCCCATTAACTTTCAACACATCCTGCTGAAGTTTAATGGCAGGTAAAAAAAAAAAGATCAGTTAGGTGTTATTGTCTTTGTTCAAAACATTTTTTTTACACTATTTTACACAATCATAAATTGTATTTTTGCTCAAGCAAGGCAATTCCCAAAGAGCTATTAGCCAAAAAATTTGGCATCTGTCAGCATGGTGTGCAGTGTGCCCTTAAAAACCTGAGGAAACTAGACTGGACTGAAGTAGAGGACAAAAGCAGAACTGGCAGACCTGAAAAATATCTGAAGTAGATCAAAGTTATGTCTGTAACATTTGTTATGTCTATGGGGAAAAAAAAAATCAAGCTGTGTAGACCTGACAAAGGACTTGAGAGCCCCCTCAGTACATTCATGTACTGTTTGCTGACACCGCAGTGAAAAACAGTGAGAAGAGGCTAAAGTACACCAAATTACACAAGAGCTCGGCTGCAAATCAGGTCTTAGTGAGTGTTTACAGCCAAACTGTAAAAGTACAGTGGAGGCTCTGTCATGGTGTGTCACTGGGGAATCTTGTCAAAATTGACGAATTTACATATTTAGAAAAATAATGTCAGATTTTGCACTAAAACCATGTCTGGATAGTAAAACACACTATGGCACACAATTAGTCATGAACTGGCCACCCTGGGAGCCTGGACCTCAACAATATTGAAGCAGTGTGGGATCATCCTGACATGGAAAGGAACAAAAGGCAGAAGAAGAGCTCTGAATGTCCTTCGAGAAGCCTGGACAGCTATTCCTGAAGACTACTTAAAGAAATGAAATGAAAGCTTGCCTTTACGAGCGTTCAGACTGTGTTGAAGAATAAAGGTGGTCACACTAAATATTCTTCTTTGAATTCTACAAAGTCTTAGTCTTACACATTGTATTTCCATGTATGTTTGCATACGTTTCAAAACCTCATTATTTGCTCAATAAATCCAATTTTCCTAACAATAAAATAATGAATAATGAATCATTTTTGCTTAGAGTGTTACTAGAGGCTCATGTGATAGGTTGTTATTCACACTTGTTTGAAAAGAATAAGCCCATCAAAGCCTACTAAAAAGAACCTAACTTGATATGAATGACATGCTTTACAGTATTATTCTTAGACATAAGTACAGTCAAAAACTATCAGCACATTTCCTGCCCCTCGTGACTCCTGGGATAATCTGGTAAAAGTACTTTGAGCTCTCAAACAAAACGCAACCTTCACTCTGTTTACTTTCAAAGATACCTCTGGTGTCAGAAATCTAAGAGTGATGTACTTTAACCTTCAATCCAAAATTAGAGCACAAACAAATCCGAATCTTAGTTCTTTACAAATACACAAAAAAACACCCACATAATGTGACGTCCTGTAAATTATCTGAGGCTTACCGCTGTGAGAGGACCTCAAATATACAGACACAGATGAAGAACGTGGTTCTATTGTTACCAGAGCAGGTAAATTGCCCGGGGAGCAGAAAGGCTCCTTTGTTTCTCCTCTAGACAAGAGATGTGGGTGAGCCATCACTTGAAACACTCCTTGTCTAGCCTGCGCACCCAACAGTCTCTAATAAAGCTCTCAGGTTTTGCATTACACCCAATCATCATACCACGAGGGTGTGCTTCAGACACACTTGTGTGGAGCAGAGGATTGAGAATGAGCCTTGGATTCTGTCTCTAGTTTTAAAAGGGAGATTCCACTCAAATTAATCCTCTTTCATCAGTGTTTTATGTCAGCGCCTTGTGCGTAAAGGGTGAGATTACGATCTTAGGAGAATGTGCCGTTAGCTATAAACACGCAACGCCGCCTCTATAGTGAATTCTATAGCTGCATTTACTGGAAGAGAAGCGAGAAAATGGTTTTGTGGTAGACGAGGTGTCAGAGTGTACAGTTTACATGATCGATCTGTGTTGTTACACAGAGTACAGCTGTGTTTTCACATTGAGTAATACGGAAAACTTCAAGTGCGTAATTGAGAATCACTGGTATTCATGACTGTTTGCAAGGATGGAATACACATTAATCAAGATAAACACAGCACACACATTAAGGCCAGTTTACAAACACACACAGGGATCTCAGGGCATTTTTAAAATTTTTTTTTATTCAGTCCTCTGCGACAGGCTGGGCTAAGGCGGCAGATGTGTGACATGCGCTATGACAAACAGACACGCATTCTAATGAGGATGGATGGGAAAGCATGTTGGATCAGGCGAAAATACAGAAGACTAATGAAGGCTGACATCAGCAAAATCAAACCTGTGTGGTGTCTTTTTTTTTTTTTTTTTTTCTGCATTGCAGGTTATTAAACATGATGTCCTTAAAATCCTCCTCCTCTGCATTTATCCTAATACCATTGTAGACTAACCACAGATTTTCTGCCTGTCCTTCAGTCCTCCCTACCAAAACTAATAGGACTTTTTTTGCCATTTTTTTCTGTTTCTTCTAGTGGACATGTTGAAATACTAAAATACTGTCAAGTATTAATTTCAGCTAAAACCTAAAAGTCCCTGTTGAAAGAAGTGATAACAGACAAAAATGCATCCTTTTTTCCAGAGAGCGCAATAAAGGTTGACTATCCCTATGAAGAGATGCTCATTTGGCTAACCAGAATTAGTATGAGTCAAGCTATAAGTTAACTGAAACCAAGCAGTGATCTTTGTTTAAACCCAACCAAGTAGTTGTGGTACCCAAACCTGAACAAATGGCAACTGAACACAAAAGTAAACAGCAAACCAAATTGGAACATGTAAAAATAAAACCAGAGAGAGTAAAAACATTGGTCCCAAGTGACATGAACTGGGGTTGCCTGAGTGACAAGCAGCCACCACTACCACATCCTGCTTGTTCTTTTTTGTGGACTGCTGACTGGAAGCACCACAGTTCCCCTCTGACAACACAAATGAATAAACATTTCGACTATTTCACAAACTGTCTGGATAAACTTTAGTGAGGGTTTCACAAACTGCCATCAGATAATTATATATGTGTCCACGAAAACAAATCAATGGACAAAAAAAAAGAATCTAAAAAGTGCAAAAGTCTTTTGCCCCCTTTTCATTTCATAATATTTTGCTTCCAGGGAGGCAGTGATTTTGAGCAATACTTCTCCAGGCTTTCTGAAGGTCTCTCAGAGCATAATAATAGATTTTTGCAACAGCTATTAGCCAAAAACATGGCATATGTCAGCATGGTGTGCAGTCTGTCCTCAAAGATCTGAAGAAACTGGACTGGACTGACGTAGAGGACAAAAGAAGAAATGGCAGGCTTAAAGCATGTGTATCTAAAGCAGATGAATAGTATCTAAAAGTCATGTCTTTAAAAAAAATAGGAAAAGGACCCTCCCTATAGAACCTGAGAGCACCATTCAGTTGATCTAAATACCGTTTGCTGAAGGCTCATCAGAGTTGGTCTCAGTGAAAGAGTGGCTGTGAAGAAGAAAAGCAGCGAAAGGTGTGGCAAATTACAGAAGATCTGGATTGAAAATCAAATCGGTGGCAACAGAGGTTGTTATGGAGTGATAAATGAATAGATAAATGAATACATTTGACACTTTTGGTTAAATTGCTGGCAATCTGTACAATGTACGGTGTGAGATCATCTTGAGAAAGGAACAAGAGGCAGCCAGAATCCAAAGAAGAGTTTTCAATGTTCTTCAAGAACAGCCTGGAGAACTTATTCTGAAGGCCTCTTAAAAATTTACAAATAATTACCAAAAAAATGAGTGCTGAAGAATTCAGGCTGTGTCGAAGAATAAAGGTGGTTGTACCAGAATGTAGACTGCCTTATATACTGTATTTGTTTTTATGGTTGCATGCTTTTCAATTAAAAAAAACTGCACTTATTTCCCAATTTGCTAGCAAAATCAAATGAAATCAAATGATGGTGGTTCGAGACTTTTGCACAGTGTCGTATTTCCAAATACAAATACAGTTGTTGGAGGAACATTCAGATGTAGTTCAGAGTCTGAGAAATTTAACTTTTCATTTATGAGAGGACGGCTGTGTTATATCCTCTTTTAAAAGTTATTACTGGAGTTGCCACCAACCAAAAGATTAACCTTGACTTCCTGTTTCCAAGAAGGCAGTAGCAGCACACAGCTAGTGTTAAATAATAAAGCAGGGCACTTCTACTTAGGAGCATGTGGACGCATTTTAACTTAGTTAATCTAGGTTAGAAAATGTTTTTTTTTTTTTTTTTTTCATGTCAGCCTATCCATTAAATCTTTTAGCTCCTTTCTTCCTCAAGTCATATTTTCATGTTAGGGCATCATTGACTTCTTTGGTTTTAATGTATCATCAATGCATAACACGTGTACAGATACGGTATAACAGATACTGTAATTAAAAATGCCATGGATTTCTTCTAAAGTGAAATTGTTTACTGTAACCTTTTTCAGATTTAGCACAGTGAGTACAGGCGGGCCTGTCCAATTCAAATAAAAATGAAAATAAACCAGTGGTGTTGAGACAGACACGAGACTTTGCTCTGCTGATTTATTTCTGCTGCTGTTTGCCTCGGAAATGACAGCGCTGACAGCACTTTGCCGAGCAAGTTGTGTAAGAGACGGGGGGGGGGAGGAGCTCCTCAGCAGAGATGGGTTTTAAGTAGTTTCATAAAAGCAGCTGGAGCAATGCATCACGGTTGCTCAGTGGGTTAAGAAGCAAACCGTGTATCTGCAACATTAAATTCATGAAAAAATAAAGGAGCTGGATTCAGGAATAAATCGCATCTCTAGGGTGAAGCTTTTACCTACACTGCTGCTGAAACAGAAGGAAGGGTGACGGTCTGACCTGTCCTAATTAAAGCATAAGTTATGAAATTTAAAATCCTGCAACTTTCATGCATTGTTTCAAATTAATAAATATGTTAATTCAGAGGTAGACGCTTTGAGAACTTGAATTCCTTATTAAAACAGCGAGTCGGTGATGCGCAGAGATTCAAAGGAGAACATGTGGCAGCCCTTACAAGAGGATGGAAAGATGCACTTGATGTCGGAGAAGGGCTCAGCCTGCACGCATGCACACACTCGGCGCTGATGAACAATACTTGAGCAAAAACTCACCCGTATAACCTCTGATAACCTCTTGCCTAACTCCATTTCATCCATGCACAGTTTTATAGCAGCAGCAGGCGTGATTAGACCAGGATGCATTTGGCTGAGCCCAGCTGTGAAGAGCCAGCCAGTGGATGAAGAATATCAGTCTCTCATCCTGCTAAATGAAAACTAAATGAAAGGCTCTCAGATGGTGTGAGAGTTGCGTAAGGAGGCACCGAGCGAGGTCCCGGGATAAGCTGATTACGTGGCAGACTCATATTCATTTCCACATCCAATCCGAGTTGAGCGACAAGGCTTAGAGAGCCCTGCTCCCCGTTACTATTGCACCCACTCTGCTCCGCTCCACTCTTAATACATATCTCCTTCTATTTTGTTGTTGTTGTATGTGGTGAGTGTTTATCTGTGTGTGTGTGCTGCAAATGATCCCACATGCTTCTCTGACCGCAGGCATCAAAGGCAACTGCTAAATCTGCTTTAGATAGTTTTGGTTACAATGCCACTAACGAAATGTACACACACAGTTGCTCATACATGTTCACGCACTTACACAAACACACCTAAAGCTCTATACTTGAAGCGGCTTAGCCAAATGTAAAGTACACACCAAGGCTTAGCAGCTGTGAAGGTGAAAGTGACAGGACAGCTGGGGATGTCATCCAATTGTCAGCATTTGTCCTGGTTGCTATTTTGTGTGTGTTTGTGTGGTTAATTCAACAGTAGCTGTGCCGTCAGGAGGTCAGAGCTGGCATCAGAGGAGAAAAAGTGGCGGTTTAATAAAGTGTCAAAGCTCAGCGTGACTTAGCAATAGTTGTTTTTCACCACGTGTAGAGTGAGGGGTTGATGAGAGAGGCTGTGAGCAGAAAGGATCTTCAACAGGTGGCAACGCTTCATCTGCCTTTTTCTCTCAGTATATATCTAAGCCCACGTGCCTCGCTATGTGTGTATGTGTAACCCAGCGTCTGTTATTGTACAGCTAATCCTCCGCAGAGGCCACAGCATATAAACAGAACAACTGTGCTCACCATGTGACAGGCTCAGAGGACCGAGGAATCACCAGCGCTTCCTGGTTTACTTTTAAATTACGGTGGATAGTTTGGGAAACAATGCCTCCTTTTTAACAGGAAAAAACATCTGACCGAATTGGGCTGAGGAAGGGACAGGTGTCTGTGGCGACTGGTTGGGGGTGAAGGAAGGAAAACAGGACAAAAGACACCCTATGGAAGAGCGCCACAAATCCAATTTCACTTTTGTAAAATCTGCGTTTAGCTCGCAGTTTACAAAAGTAGGCTCTCTGACCACATATTTACAGATATTTGACCAGGTGCACCTTGCTAGAACTGGACTGGATCCCCTTTTGCCTTCAGAACTACCTTCATGGCATTGATTCAACAACGGGCTGGAAATATTTTGTCATTTTATCAAATATTTATTCAGAAATTCTGGATCACATTGAGATGACAGCTGCAGTTTTTTCAGCTGCACATCCATAATAATAATCTCCCATTCCAGCATAATGGACGGAGATCAGGTGACTGTAGAGACCATTGGTGTCCAGTGAACTCACTGTTCGAGAAAGAAGTCGTCGTACTTATACAGCACCTTTCCAGACAGCACTCAAACCACTTTCTACTACAAGTCTCAGTTGTCTAATCTAACATTTATAGACATACTTCAATGACTGCATTACAGGAAACTCGTGTTCAGTATCTTGCCAAAGCATCTTAACACAAGAACTGGAGGAGCTGAGAATAGATCTACCAAACTTGGGTAAATGATCCCCTCTGCTGCCTCAGCAACAATAATCTATATAGGTTTTAGCATTTAGAAGACACTGAGTTGGTACTACAGGAAACAAAGAGAAAATATCCTTCGTGCCATCGTACAACCACTGTCATCCCAAATTTGACCCAAATCTTCAAGTCTCTTGATGAGCCTATGTGAACTGTAGTTTCACTTTCCTGTGCTTAGCTGACAGGAGTGGCACCCAGTGTGGTCTTCTGTTGTTGTAGCCCATGTGCTTCACTGTTCGATATGCTGTGCTCTTCTGCATACTTTGAATTACTGTTGCTTTCCTATCAGCTCAAAGCAGCCTGGCCATTCTCCTTTGACCTTTGCCATCAACAGGCGTTGATGCACATAGATACGCTAAAGATAAGGAGGAGTGCTATCGTCCCTCGAATCGTCTTCTAGCTCACAAGAACGTAGTTTTGCTACAACTGTAACCACAGTATTTCCTGTATAGTGAATGAACAAAGACAATAGAGTAGATCAGAAAATGAAAAAGGAAAAGTTAATTAGGAAATGTCTGTCGCACAGATCAAGATAGCAGGATACATGCACAACTGCCAAAGATATATCAATATATCAAAAGCATTTTACAATTTGATTCAGTTTTTTTTTTTTAATAATTGTGTACTTACGGTTTATTTTAAATGAAAATTTAGCTTTAGTTTGACATTAATGATATTTATAGCTGACATCAGAGCACATGTAATGACTACATGGACAATATTTTGGCAGTTGTTTTGTATGGCGGGCTTGAACTTCTTTCAGAATTGCATTTCATGTCATCAGCATACATTTTGCCCCCCCCCCCAAAAAAAACAAAAAAACTAAAACAAAACAAAACCCAAAACCCAAAACAGAACAAACAAAACAAAACAAAGAAGCACGGATCAAAAAAGTACAGAATAAAAAAGCTGAAGCGTTGGTTGTTGTGACTATATTCTTAGTATGAAAAGCAGGTTGTGTAAAACTATATTTTCCTCATCATATAGTGGTTGAATTATTCAGTCCTTCTCCTTATTGTTATGATAATTGAAGCTCTCGCTGTCACTTTTCTGATGCCCTAAATTCAAATTCCTCCACATCATCTGTACTTGTTGAATAAATATTTAGGCCCGCTCTGATTACAGTGCAGAGAAAATACTTTTTCCTTCCCTTTTTCGAGGTGTTTTCACAGCAGCTGACACAGTGTATGTGTTTTCTATTTGTAACCTGCCATGGAGCTGGCTTATTATCAAAGGAGTGACCACAGTGTCACAGTAACTGCCCTTCTCCCCACATTCACATTCACCCCGCCGTCTATTACCACTGCCCTGGTCTTGTTCCATGCCATCTGTGTCCATAGCAACTGGACAGAATAGGTTACTTATTATAGGACAGGGGCTCAGCTGCCAGGTAGTTTACAATGAGATTTGTCATATCCTCTTCCAAACAGGTCAACAGCACATGAGGTACCGGAGGTCAGAGGTAAGAACTGTCCGTTTCAGGGAGTGAAACTTTTTCCGGTGTTCAAATTCAGAAATACATGTATTGACTTCCAATACTATTTTTTTTTTAATTGATTTTATTAAGCTTGTGCTCTCAATTCAATCAGAATTTATTATTTCCATATATTAGTCTATTGTTCCAAATCTACCCATTGTAGTAGGTTTTTTTAAACAACAAGCAGTGCAGTGTATGGAGTATTCAGTTAATATTAGGTAAATACTTACCTAAGATAAAGTACTTCATAGTTAACAAGAGAGCCGACAGTCAAATGATGTATACTATTAATTATTTTTGTATCAAGTGTTTTTAACTGCATGTAATGCTGAATAACAATGTGTTACTCACTGTATATGCCTACAATAATTTAGTATTGAGAACCGCTAGTATCAATTTTTAAAAATGCACACCAGGTCACCTTAAAAGAAAATGCTTTTAAAGGGAAATATGTCTTAATGGCTTCCTGTCAATATCCTCATAAGACACTTTATTAGGTGCAGCTAGTTAGTATTGGTCCTTTTTTGCCTTCAGAGTTGCCTTAATTCTACACGGCATAACCACTGGATTCTGGTACATTTTTACATGATCACATCACACAGTTGTACTGACTGATTGCCATGTTCAAGAAACCAGTTTGAGACAATCTGAATTTTGTGACATGGAGTGTTATCCTAGTAGAAGACGGGCACACTTAGGTACGCTTTTACCACCACAGGCTCATGTGGTGGTAAAAGGCCTAAAATATGGCAAGAAAATATCCCAACACACCATTAGACTCCCACCATGAACCTGACCTGTTGATACTGTTAGGGTGCCTGGGTCTTCAACCCAGTGTTTTGTGTTTTTTGGTTATAGCATTGTTCTAGTTTAAATTCCCTGTGTGGTTTATGTTAGAGTTTTAGTCTTCTGGTTTCTGGCTGTTCCATAGTTGCTCTGTATCCCCTTGTCAAGTCTGCATCTCTGTGTTGTGTTTCCTGTTTTACTTTGGAAGTCAATGTCTTATGTTAATGTATCTGGTTTCACTTCCCTTGTCTCGTCAGCCCTGATTTGTCCCAGCTGTGTTTCCCTCCTGTCTCTCATTTCCTGATTGCTCCCTCTGTGTATCTACTGTATATCTTCCATTAGTAGCCTGTCTCTTTTAAACGCAGGTTTCTAATAAACGCCGGTTTGAAAACATGTCACGACAAATAGACGCCGGTCTCCAATAGTAGCCAGGCGACCTTCGACCCGGAAGTCCCTCTGCGCTGTCTTCTTCTTCTTCTTCTTTTTAAATTTTATTGGCGGTTGGCAAACAACTGAATGGTGCATTACCGCCACCAACTGGTATGGAGTGTGACTGGAACGTTGCTCAAAAAAAACCCCCAGAAAAACCTCCGCGCTGCTGTAGGCCCTCTCTTCACTCGGCCAGCTGTTTCCAATCAGCCGTCATCTACGACCAGTGGCATTTAAGCTGGATGCGGCAACCTTCAAAATTGGATTATTACACTGAACTGGAACTGTCGGCTAGCAAACCTGCTAACTGTGATTTTCTGTTCTTTTACTTCCTCTCCTGGAGAGTCGGCGGAGAGAAGTTTCGGGGAGCACCACTCGTGCACTGGGCTACCACAGACAAGGAGACACTCAGGAGCAAAGGAGGAGCACAATTGGGAACTGCATTATTTGTGAACTGTTGGAATATGTTTTGGAGCACTGTAAGTAAACGCACTTTTCACCTCAG
>VURO01026880.1:3583-22701 GCA_015108175.1 Pelvicachromis taeniatus
GAATATGAACTGCAATGAGTCAAGCAAACATGGAGATGAAACTTTGCAGCCTTGGATGGCTGAGTTATGAGAGTAAAGGGGACGGTTTTCTGATTTTATGGTGCAAAGAAATGAAACTTTTCCTGTACTTTGTTTGCAATACATTCGCTTTAATGTTTAATATAGAACACATCAGATATCTTCCAGCTTCAAGGTTAAAGACATCAAGCTGTTACACACAGTAAGAAATTTATTGAGGTCAGTGCTGTAAACTAGTGTCAACCACAGCCAAGATAAATGTATTTCAGTGCATTAGTGAAAAATGGCAGTCATTACTACTTACTGTGTATAGCTCATTGAGGACTTTCATCAAGTCTTCCTGGAGCTGAAAGGCTATTTCTTTGCTCTGTAAAAGAAATACAAAAAGGAAAAAACAATAAGAGCAATGCAAAGAAATCACCATTATCACACAAGAAATGCACGTTGTAACTAGGCAGGTCACCTTTAAAGACAACACACTTTAAGCACTGTGGGAACAACCATTAATAAACTGCAGCTTCACAAATCTTCTTCACACTGTTCGTTCTATATCAAATTTAATACAAGTGACCAGACACTGAGGTGAAACCATTCTCTGCTGTTAATGCTGCACATACAAACCAGACGAGTGCATTTGTAACACTGTGTCAAATACAGGCTTTTGTGTGTGAAAGTGGTGCCGGTGTCATGCTAGCTTTTCCACTTAAACCATCGAACATCGGTAGAGTTTCACCGGCCACATGCTCAACACATTATCTGGCCTCTACGCCCGAACGTAAAAGATTTCTTCCAAATATGTTAACTCAATCAGCCACGCCACAAGGCTGACTCAGTAATGCTATCACACACACACACGCCCACATTAATGCATCTCATGGTGGTGGGATACAGTTTAACAGTGATGGTGTGATGGATTTAGAGAGGCCTTTACTATTAATTTAACAGTGAAGCTTCCATATTTCTTTCACACTGACTCATATACTGTATCAGGTGTTTATGAGATTATGAGTCATGACAATGAATTTTTGATCTCTGCACTATAGCGTTGCCACCTGGATGATGTTACAACCTCGGCCTGTGCACCAGGTCTATATCTAACCCAATTATCCTCAGACAAAACTCATTGTGGGAGCCACTCACAGCGATATGATGGACAAGCTTTCTGAGTGGGCATCAAGCCACCTCCTGTAGTTCGATAAGAGTGGGGATTTATTTTCTGATAAAGATGTAGAGGGCATTGTAGTCTTTTTAAGAGCCATAACGGCCATAAATCTAATATTAAAGGTGGATTTTGGAGTATTTAACACACAGTAGCACAATGTTTCTAGGAGTGAGGGCAAATTTGGTGCGAGTACACGAGCAACAAGATGCACATTCCCGCTGCCGGCTTCAGACTGTTGCATTGGCAACAGCTGTTGCCAAGCAAAGTAGTTATGTAGCTAAACCTGTTTGGATGCGCAGAATGTTTTTGGGAAGAAAACATGAATTTAGGAGAAAACAAACTAAAAAAAACTCATCTTAAAGCCGTTTTTAGATTTTCCTGAATAAGAAATTGAATGTAGTCAATCTGCCAGTTTTAGCCACAGGATACAATTCATAAAGACAGAAGCTGAAGCAAAGTTAATTGGATGAATTAATTTTTTTACATTGCAATATATTGTGCTGTACTTGTTTATTACTCGTGACACCGAATGGCATTAAATGCATCACTGATCCAAGTGCGTTCTCAGATATGGTCATGCTTGCACCAAACACCACCAGTTTTTGGCTATAACTGAACAGTGCATATGTAACAGACCTGAACCGCAGCAAGACCGCGAGTACTTGCACACAGATTTTCACAGTCTGTCACTCTTGTTCTTCACGTTGCACACAGGTAAAGCTGTACAGTGTCCAAGCATGTTAACAGACAGCAAAGAGGATTACACTCTCAGTCACCGGCTGCTCTGCTGGTATCTGAAATTACAGAGTCACGCTAGGCGACCTGACTGATCTGCAACACCTAGCTAACCGCCACCTGGTCGGTCATTTCCCCGATTTATAGCTCTTTAGTTAATCAAGAGCTACATCCTCTAAGCTCAGATAACCAGAACACAGGAGAACAAACACAGCAAGAGGTAACCTCAGGCTTGTTTGACACTTGAGTTTCGATAAGGAAGATACTAAGCAGGCTTACGTTTTCTGGTGAATTATACGATCACCTGGTCCTTGGGTTTATCAATACTTAGTAAACTGCCTCTTAAATGTAAATTCACAAGATTGTAAAGACACAGACCTTCCCCTGTGGGAAAATCCATTAGCAAGCATCAGTTCCATGGACAGGACCTTTGACTATCTGTCAGATCTAACACACATCAGTTCTTCCCCATTGAGGAGGCTGGGAAGTGATCCAGAGCTCAATGAAAAGCCTTCTCAGAGATCACAAGATGTGCAAGAAAGAATGTGTGTACACGTGTGTGTGTGTGTGTGTTGGATGTGAAGAAAATAAAGAGGGAGATGCCTTTTACCAGAAAAAGCATGAGGCTTTGAATTTTGGAGTCTGTTGTTTACCAAATGCTGTGTTGTGTAACCCATGAAGCTGATTTAATTTGCACAACCTTTTCCCCTTCCTGCTTAAAGGAGTCTCAGCTGGGGGGTTTCCAATTCAGTCAAATTCATTAAAAGGATCCTACAAATGGGTTTTCCCTTTCAACTTCATACCATCTGTATTCCAACCACATTAGAAAGATGAAGCAAACCCAGAGAGAAGAAACCATGACGGCACTTTGGGAGTGGTGGGTTTCATATTGCCACCGACGTTAATCATGGTATAGAGATGGCAGTCGTATACCCTGCAGGGCCCGTGTGTCAATCGGTGTGTCGTCCGACTGCAACTTGGAATTTGACCAAATGACACAAATATTGAACCCTTTATAAAATGTCAGCCTCTGTAAGAGTAGCTATAATTATTGGTTCACGCGGTTAAAAGGGTTAGTCCGGCTGTTTCACTCTGGTTTCACCCTGAAGCCAGAGTGAAACAGTGACACTAGCAAAAAAAACCTGACGTAAATAGAAACATATTTTGAGGGAGCGACGATGTTTCATGAAAATTTAGCACCAGGATGCAAATAACAAACTAAATTCATGTTTTATAGAAAAATGATTTTGGTAATTACCGCTACTGTTAGGTTTATTCCACAGCTGCACTGAATTAACATTGAATTGTGGTCTAACAAATTTGTTAAGAACCGTTGTTTGAGGTGCTGGTAGTGGATTTTGGGGATATTACACCAAATCACTTAAATAGATTCAGCTTTATGTATTTCAATACACATTTCCTTTATTTGGTATTTCACCTCTGTAACATACAACTCTGACGGTGCTGTGTTACTGGAAACTGAGTTTTCCCGGAGGAAGCCACCCGAGGGATTAATGAAGTTTTATCTCATCTAATCATCTAATCTAATATTTACACCTGTGCCTTTTTGTAAACCTATGTGTTGCTTTAAGTTCAAAACTGCCTCAAGCTCTGGGAAAGCCACCATGTAGCTGCTGCCACAGAATATCACTTTCATGAATAAAACAGGTCAGAGCAAAACAAA
This sequence comes from Pelvicachromis taeniatus, assembly GCA_015108175.1. Taxonomy (NCBI): domain Eukaryota; kingdom Metazoa; phylum Chordata; class Actinopteri; order Cichliformes; family Cichlidae; genus Pelvicachromis; species Pelvicachromis taeniatus. Next base: position 7,183 of record VURO01026880.1, read on the forward strand.
GAGCCAGTTGTATGAATAATAAAAACTTGATGCATGTGAGAAGATCTTTCCAAGCACAAAGACAGAAAAAGCCCACTACTCGACTCTTGCATTCAAAAAAAAAAGGGGAGGAAAAATGTCATGCTTCTAAAGAAAGCGTTGGTTCCTTTTTAAGTGACCACGGTTCAAAACTAAAAAAATAAATGCACACGCCGAACAGCAAACAGCTCAACCAGAGGATGTTGACGAAGACAATATGGCCACTATGGGGTCCCTCCTCCGCTGCTGCGCCTCGCAGCATGAAACCTGAACATACAAGGAAACATAAACACGGGTCTTTGATGTGGTGGAAGGATGACAACAGTACAGCTGTCTCCTCAAAGCTGTGAGGGAGTCCACGTAACATGGGGGACTTCTCTGTTGTTTGTGCCTCGTTATTGAAGCTCTGCTGAGATCAAAGGCTTGGGGAAGCTTTAATTAGAGTGTGAGCTGTGTGTCAGGTCTCCAATGAGCTGGGACCTCCCATCAGACTGCTTCTTGTCTGCGCAGTGTCACCTGGATACACAAAGTAAATGGCAACTTTAAAAGGACAGTCTATAAAGTGGCTGGATACTGCAGATTCCACAGCAGTAATGGGGATGCAGGTGGATTAATGACAGGACTACACTGTTCCACAGTTTGTGAGGGTTTAGCAAAACGCTTTCGGAGCTGCACTAAAAATATGTATGCTCATTATGATGATGAAAGTAAGTTAAGCTAGGACAGAGGTTGGCAAGCCGCGGCTCTTTCGCCCGTCGGCTGTGGCTAAAATAAGAAAATGTTAAATGTTACAAGCATAACCTTCCCTGTGTGACGTGATCTGTGCATATCAGGCGCTCGCCCACACGGATTTAAGGTCGTGTAAGCGAGTGAGAGAGATGTTACGTGTAGGTTTAGACATTTGTATGCACAGGTTTTTTTAAAAGTGAAAATGGTTGGCTTTGTGAAGCTGAACTTAATAAATTGTGCGTAAATGATTAGTATTTATTCAGGTTTGGATGTTTGCATTTATAAAATAGTTTTACGTGGTGGCCAGATTGTTTTGCATTTGTGTGTGTGGATTCAAGCACATGCGTGCGAGTACGGTGGCCCTGAGAGGTCAAACGGACTGCAACTTCAGAAAACACCTGCAAAAGCACACAAAACACAACGGAAATGTTTCTGGGGAGACAATAACCCAACGGACCATTTGCACGAACCAAAACATGCTAACCATTGCGCTGGGACTGGGAGACACAGATATCTGTAGTATTATAAGAATCATGAGATTACAACACATTTACCTCTGCTCCACTTCTTTGACGTGTCTCCCAGTCCCAGCGCAATTGTTAGCATGTTTTGGTTCGTGCAAATGGTCCGTTGGGTTATTGTCTCCCCAGAAACATTTCCGTTGTGTTTTGTGTGCTTTTGCAGCGTTTTTCTTTTTGCAGGCGTTTTCTGAAGTTGCAGTCCGTTTGGCCTCTCAGGGCCACCGTATATGAGTCCTCAAAAGTTGCACACAAATCATTGTACACATTTGTGAAGCTTAGTTTACACCTGTGGATCATATAGTGCGCATTTGCAACCGTTTTGAGACAAATTGATCTCCATATCTGTCCATCTTTGGATCCACACGCCTACGCCAGCAGGTTTTCTCAAACATGAACTACGTGAAGTCCATACATCGCCCTCTCCTGACTGATGACACTCTGCAGTCCTGCATGAATATTAAAGTGACTTCTTACAGCTCTGATATGAAGAAGCTCGGCAGTGATGTTGAGAAACAGAAATCACACAAAAAAAAAGTGAGAACCTTATCATTTTATATGCTTCTATTTTTAATAAATATCTACATGCTTTTGACCCTGAGCTGATTTAGTCACATTGAAATGGATTAAAGTCATAATTATATACAAATAGTTTTCATGATTATTCTTGTTTAAAAATTACAGCTGCTCTTTTTCTCCCGGTATTCGGTCAGAGGGGTTAAAATGTGTCTTTTGATGTTGTGGGTTGTCAAACCCTGAGCTAGGGAGAAGCAACAAGACGAAGCTCTGAGAAACTACTGTCTGCTTCACATCTGGCCTTGTTAGCAGAACCAGAACCCTTTAAAGGGAAATGACTGCTGCAGTTTCCTGTGACTCTGCTGGGGGTTCAAGGCAATCATTTAAAAACCAAGAAACTGTACTGCTTTGAAGAAAAGGAAAAAAAAAAAAAGGGTTTTCCTTCTTTTTAAACAGGTAAGATTTTGGAGGTTTGCAAGAAAGTGGAGCAGAAAAAAAGAGAAAGGATGAAAAGGTTGTGCAAGCTAAAATGACACAAAGGCACTCCTCTGAAGAAAAGACACTTTGTAATTTAGGTTTGTGGTGAGTTCATGTGACTCCTGCAACATAGGAGCTCATAATCTGTTAGGGAGTCGTCAGCTTTGTGGTAGAAAATGCAGCACATTGGTTTTGGTCATAAAACCATGAGAGACCGAAGACGTACTGAATCTGAAAGCCTGGTGACCGAGCTCCCAGCGCATTGCTCTTAATTCACAAAACTAAACCACGGGAGCGCCTCAGACCATCATACCATCAAACGCAATGCTGAATATATATCCCGTATATCATGCAACTAAATATACACTGTTTTTGAATGAATGGATGCATGAAAAGTGAAAGATTGTTTATATAACATGAGGGCCTGGAGACACTGCTGCCCAATGTGACCGCTACGAAAAATCTGGATCGTGTTAGTGGTGACTTGAAATGTTTTGTTGATCAAAGAAAAAAGCACATGTGACCCATTTCTAGCAAAGGTCAAACATCCCAATAATGGGGGGAAAAAAATGAACTTCAAAAGCAGTCAAAATGAGACTTTGAGAATTTAAATAGACAAGGAAACGGTGATGCAGAGGAAAATAATAATAATGTATTAACTTATAAAAGGAAATTTGTGTTAAATATCAAGTACATGAGGGTTTTGTTATAAACAAGGTGCCATGAATTCCTGCGAATTTGTCGATTTATTTCAAATGTAATAAATTTTTTCTTTGTGATCAAAAAACCTTTAAACCATAAAGGAAATGAATGAAAACTAAATGAAAAATACGTGCTGCAATCCTCATAGCACAAAAGGACTCAAGTCATTTTTAGGTGTGACGAGCAGATGTCACCTCATTTCCATTCTATAGTACATATGTGTGTGTGTGTGTGTGTGTGTGTGCGCCTGTGTGTGTGTGTACAGCCTCAACTCTAAAAACTACTTTGCATTTTCTGCCCTCACCTTCTTGAGTAGCCGTGTAGAGTCCTCGCTGATCTGCATGAACCTCATGATGACATTGTTGAGGTAGATGTCACTCAGTGTTGCATGGTCCTTACTCTCCCTCCTCACCTGGTTCAGCAACAGGTACCAACAGTTGACTGGTGACAGCAGATTCTGGTCTTTCCTGAATAAACCAATGGAAACAGACAGGGGTCAGCTCGATTGGGGAAAGAAAATGACTTTATAAGTTTTTTCGTGGTCACATTTTGTGCCAGACTGTATGTATCATGCAGTAAAATTCACCATTTTACAGAGTTAAAGAGGATGTAGAGTTTGTATCGTTTATATATTTTGGTTTTTTTTTGTTGTATTTTAATGCAACAAAATCCCCAGCAAAGCCGTTATCTTTTATTTTCTTTTTGCCAGACAACAGAGTGACTATGAAATGTGGCCCATTCAGACTACACTGTTAACCACCCATTACTTCCACACCAAGCTGTTGCGCTGCTGTGAAAGTTCGGGGGCTAAATTTAGAAAAATCTATTTGTCCCTAAAACTATTTTGTACTTCAATATTATTATCAAAGTAACCTTGCAGCCCAAAATATCTGCATGCATTCATCTGAACATTTTCCTATTGGCAACTGTTGGCTGGTTTAGACAGCACACTTTTTTTTTTCCCTTTCTTTTTTTTAAATTAAGGAGATCGTGACAAGCAGGATGTTTACAAAAACCTCAAGTGCACCCATAAAAAAACCTCAAGAGCACCAGTGCTCGTCACTAAAGCAGAAGATAGATTCATCATAGGAGTCCCTTGGTGTTACATGTCCCATGTACCACCGGCTCTCGGCCAAAAAGGTTCTCCAAATATTACAAGTACTACACAGCTAACTTGGAAATATCAGTGACAGTTCTAGGGCAGAGCTACAATGCTCTGAGCAAAAATGATTTTCTAAAACCAGAGAAGAGTCTGCCTACGACTATAAATACACGCTGTAGCCTGGTGTTAAAGAAGCCATGCATGTGTTGTAGGTGAACCTGAAGAGTAGAGTCAAACTGTTAAAAGAACAAGAACGAAAAGGAAGAGAAGAGAAGCTGCAGAATAGTGGATAATAATAGAAAAGAATTCAAATAAAAATACAGGAGTCAGAGAGGCGTTTCCTGCGCTGTGTGCCGCCTGCAACCAGGCTAACTGTAGGACATTGTCCAGACCAGAGTGAGCTGGGGCCCTGTGTAAGCAGTGGCCCGCAAGCGGACTTCCTCTGGGTTAATCTATAACATTCCTCCCGCCTGCAAAAAAGTGACACAGAATATAAGTGTGCATGTTTGTGCACGTGTGCGTGTGCTTGGGAGAGATTTGAAAGCTGGGTCCTGGGTCAAGTCTTTCAGGAACCATATGGAGACTCGCCTCTGCACTATTCCTAGTTTGCAAAGACGGACAACATTTGTCAGCGCAACAGGTGAAACTTTGCACTTGGAAAAGTGGCCCAGCCCTGACCTAGCCTTCAACATTGGCACCACATCTGCTTTGTGAGCAAAAAATGAAGCGAATGAACAACTGATGCAAACATTCCAAACAGCTGAAATGTTTCCTGAGGTTAAGCAAAAACAGGAAGACAACTACGCAGACATGAAAAACATCCAAGGGGATTCATTCGTCAAAGAAACCAGATAAAGCATTAAAGGAAAAAAAAAAAACCAACAACTAACAAATGTGCTGATAACATGTCCCATAATGTTGGGAATCATAAAACAATTATAAGACTATAGCAGTGCAGTACATTTCCTGTGATAATGGTGGCATCACAGAGCAGCAGCATATCATTTTAATACATTAGTGCTCTGATTTGCTTTCCTCAGCTGTCCCTGACATCAGCCCTGTGAATGTGCCCTTCACTGCAAGTAGTTCACTTTACCTTCCCTCACAGCACCATGTGAAGTCATGGTGTAATAATTTAAATAAAGATTAGCCATTCAGCACGAATACAAAAAAATGAGTTTTAATTTAAAAAAATGTAGTACGTATAAATCTGTGTATAAATAACTTGTACACATGGAGAAAATATAGATATTCACACACACACACACACACACACACACACACACACACACACACACACACACACACACACACACACACACACACACACTAACTCTGCTTGACGGCATCACTCACCATCTGTCAAAGAGCAATTACTATAGAAATCCTTTCTGCATTATGTATCAGATCCATTCTACAGCACTCAATCTCGACATGTGAGCACAGTACTAGTTTGTGTTTATTAATTCACTCAGGTTTGCAGATGAATAATGCTCTCTAGGTCACTGACAAGAAGCTGGGCATAAAATGCCACAAGCCACTAAACAATGTACCGTATAGCTTCCATTAGTAGCCTGTCTCTTTTAAACACCGGTTTGAAAACACGTCATGACAAATAGACGCCAGTCTCCAATAGTAGCCGGGCGACCTTCGACCCGGAAGTCCCTCCGCGCTGTATTCTTCTTCTTTTTAAATCTTATTGGCGGTTGGCAAACAACTGAATGGTGCATTACCATCACCAACTGGTATGGTGTGACTGGAACGTCTCTCAAAAAGAGCAAAACAAACAAACAAAAAAAACCCTCAGCGCTGTCTCATCACTCGGCCAGCTGTTTCCAATCAGTCGTCATCTACGACCAGCAACATTTAAGCTGGACGCGCTGCGACCATTGAAGTGGGATTATTACACTGAACTGGAACTGTTGGCTAGCGAACCTGCTAACTGTGATTTTCTGGTCTTTTACTTCCTCTTGAGAAGAGTCAGGCGGACAGAAGTTTCGGGGAGCACCACTCGTGCACTGGGCTACCACAGACAAAGAGACACTCGGGAGCAAAGGAGGAGCACAATTGGGAACTGCATTATTTGTGAACTGTTGGAATACATTTTGGAGCACTGCAAGTAAACGCTCTTTTCACCTCAGTCTAAAAACCGCGTCTTTCCCTCTCACTTCCACGACAATTCCGAGAAGGGAATAAGAGCCGGTCTCCAATAACCGCCGGTCTCTTTTACACGCCGGGCCGGCCGGATAATTTTTTGAATAAACGCCCAGGCAACAATTGGAAGATATACGGTAATACTGGTAAATGGACTCAAAAAAAAAAAAATCACTGTACTGTCTGAAGTAGGACAGCATTACTCCTAACTATGAAAAGTTTAATCTAATTCAATACCAGAAGTAAATTTGTACGGTATGTGCACATCTTTGATTTGATTAAATTTGAGACATTTTAATGAATAATGGAGCGTAAGTAACAGTGTAGCACATGCTATCAAATTAAGTAAATTTGTTTAAAAAAAAAAAGTTTGATTTAATAGGTCAGCCTATTAAAGCATAAAGAGGAAAGACTCAGAAACAAGTGGGAAACCCACACAGGCTGTGACGACATACCCCCTCTGGGAGTTGCTTAGCCCACATATAATGGCAAGAAAGTCTCTCGCTGTCATCATTTTCCTGTCAGCCAGGGCAGGAACTGGGTCAGACAGAATAAGTGACAGATAGACAGGACTCCCCACAAGACTCAAACACAGGTATGAAAAGAGGAACTAGTGTGTGGGAGAGGGGTGGGGGAGGACAGAGGAACAATGCTGCCATACTTGCACTCTCATACAGCAGGATGACACTAAAAATGAAGGATATCAATTCAGAATGTACAGTATGTCAACAGAAGGTCTTATCAATAGGCAAAATAGCAAAGTTGTCTAGTTAAAAACAAACAAAAAAAACTTTCACTTTAAATTACACAAATCTCCAGCACCAACTGAAGACGACTTGTGGTGTAGCCTTTCTGCTTACTGGAGTCATGTGATCACTTCCAGTACACATTTACATTTTAAAAGGAAGCACCAGAATGCCAAAGGCTCATAATAACCACAGGAAAAGCACAATTTTCTTCATCACTGGTCCTGTGCAAGAATCCCAACAAACGAGAATGCGTCAGCAATTTTCCCCAGACAGCAGGTAGTCATGTGTGGCATTATACACACTAAGCAGCCACGACGTTTTCCACACCTTCTGCTAATCCTGAGACAAAGTGAGGACGTCCTCTAACCAGCGGCTTCGTTCCAGATAAAAGCATCATATTTAAGACAATCCCAGCTGTGGCTGATGCAACATCAATATTTCAGTTATTCTTTTGCTCTCCGATTCCCTATCCCCTCCCTGAACAAACCTTGCATAATACAGTATCTGGTTGTTTGCATGTGTGTGTTTAAGAAAGAGTGGGGGGGGAGAGTAGGGAGCGTTTGCCCATATTTGTTCATTTGTGTGTGTTCTGCAAACAGCCACTGAAACACAAATGGATGGCTCTCTCACAGACTGGTGCTGTGGACAGCACTGTAATTCTGTGTTCTTTCAAGAAGACCGCCCCCCATACACACACACACAAAAACAAGACAAAACTGGTGGCTCTGAAGTGTCTTAATGCCCGTTTATTGCCGGTACTGATGTGCCGCATTCAGAAGTTGCTGCTGTCTGCTTTGCTGCAGCGCTGCTGAACATCCCGGACGCTTAAAGCTCTGAAAGTTTTCGGATCTATTACATTTTTGCTTAGACCAACATAAAACAACATGTTTAACAGCATGTGTTCTCTAAAGTATCCTAATTTGACTTTATAGCTGCTAATTATTACGTTTAATTGGGACAATTTTTTCCAATGCTGTGCACTGCATTTACTTCTGTAATGATGGCTGAAGAACAAAACCTAAAAACAGAACTACACAATGATCTCTTTATAGTTAACTGTAAAAAACACAAGAGTCTCAAACTAATACAGCAACAGAGCAGGCAGTAGCTTAGATAAGCACTAAACTACTACTACTACTATTATTATTATTATTATTATTATTATTATTATTATTATTATTATTATTATTATTATTATTATTCTCTTTTGTCATGTTGAAGTATTTTGAGAAGCAGCTACCGTCACCATTCAGAAACAAGCACTGTTACTTTAATAATTACACTTATTTTGTGTTAGGCCATTTTTAAATGTGGCTACAGAAAACCTTTACTTCAGAGTTCAGCAGACCTCTACTGCAGTCTCTCTAGACTCCACAGGTATAGCTCAGCTCAGTACAGGGCACCCCCGAAGCAAGAAGCTTTTCTCTTCAGCAGTGAGCAACCGCAATACTCCCACAGGTCACACAAAGTCTGTGCTTTCAGATGTGCACAAACTTCATTTCACCCCCCGAGAAAGTCTGAACTCCTGCTGTGTCAAAACTTTTTCGTAGCTTGGAATAGCTTGAGAACTTTATGGTAACACGTAAATGGTTCAAGAACAACATATCTGCCTTCCAACAGCAGAAAACTAGGTTTGGCCTTGTCAAACACAATCACACATGGCAATGTTTGCAGACTGGTGGAAGGAAATTGTGGCACCATGTCTTTATAGCTTCACTAGAAACATGGTTTATACGAAGGGGATATGGGATCACAGAAGCATAGCATCAACCACCACCTGTGTTTTGCCCCATTTCCTAGAGGCAACTAAAACAAATACCCATGAGATGAGGCATGAAGCTGTCTACAAGGGAACTTTCCAAAGAAACTGAATATGTCAAAAATGCTGCATATTAATGCATTTTAACGAAAAAGAATGGCATTGTGACAGCCTATCTCAAAATCAAACCAGACTCAATGATACTGCTTCATTGCCAACCCTTTGTGAATACAGCTGGTCTCGACCAGTTCTTAGATTTAGCTGCCGATTAAAAGGATGATAGTTCACCCAGGAGCAATATAGTCAAAATAAGCAGAAGTTTAAGTTGGCAATATGGCTCTATGCCCTATGTCCATACACAGAAAGCTAGATCTGAAGCATCAGCAGCTCACAATGGAGTAGGCATCAATGTAAACAACATGTTGACAACGATCATTACGGATTACAGCATAACAGGTGGAGCTGAAGTGATGGTGGGTTATAAAGTGGCTTGCAGGTGTCAGCGGGTGTAGCCAGGCTAAAGTGACTTGAGTAGATCTGCCATTGTGGATGATTCCATAACCTGCCTTGGGACATAGTGGTCAGTGATCATCTGGCTTTCCCGATTACTAGGGAAAGATGTGTATTTCCCAACTGGTTGGTGAGTGGTTGCTGGCTGTTGCAAGGTGAGACTGGTCATTGGGAAGGTGTTGATCACTAGCAGACTGCTGTGGCCACCTGTAATTTGTATGAAAGATGTCGATTTGTCTGCCAACATTTGCCATCTATGTTCTGTGCTGTTGTGCGACTGAAAAGTGAAGCATATACTGTTGTAAATGTTGTGCCTTGAAAGTGAACATTTGTGGATTGTGCTGCATTTTCCAGAGTTTCACTAGTACTTGGTGAGTAGTTTTCAAGTGTCTTCACTTCACAATCACAAGGTTTTCGGTGGCACACCATATACCTCTTTGCGACCAATTTCATGCTAGAGACTGCCAGCAACCACTCACCAACTATCAGAAGGGTTACTGACCAGCTGCTAATACTGTGTGACCAAGACCTTAACTCGCTGCTTGATTTTACCAATTTTCTACCCGACTTCATATCAAAACTAGGGACGCACCAAAGCAATTATTGGGAACAATCTCTGTCCAATCGTGACTCAAAGAGCTGGATTGTGTATCAGTTACAAAGGTCAGATTCATGGGGCGATCAGTTGACTTCATTTGTTCTGTGGTTACGGTGCTAGCTGGCAGCAGCAGTGCACCAATGGCTAGCGGGAGAGCTAACAGCATAGAGGAAGCAAACAGCAAAGGGTCAACAGTTTGAAAGCATTTCACACTTGACACAACGACAGCTTTTCTTTATAAGTCTTCAATATTTTTTTTAACTAACTGCATTGTGGTCTTGCGGGTCGACAAGACAGAAAATCTACACTCGCAGTAAGGGCAGGAAAATAGAAAAGTAGAAAAACCAAGTAATTCTCACACTGAACTGAAATGTGATTACTGCAAATAATTTAGGTAAATGATGCAAATGAGTATTTCTGTAAATTAACATTCTCTGAAGCATGCATTTGATACAAAGATAAATAAATAATGTTTAAGCGAGCTTGACGTTGCCTGATACGGGACCCTAGTCCTCGTCCCTTAAAACAAATATCAGGTTGCTACTCAGTATTGGCAAATGCAATTTCGATACCTTGGCTTTTGTTAACAGAACTTGGAAAAACAAGACAAGTGCATCTCTAATAAAAACGGACATCATGCTACAGACAGAATAAAAACTGTTCTTCACACCACAGACAAATTTGTCCAATGAAAACAGCCTGGAGAACACTGAGGCCTTACTGTGCGTATGTTTATGTGAGCACAAAAATATGGGCCACATGATTTAAAACCCACAGGAGAATTCTTAATGTTATTCAAACGTCTTATATTTACTCAAGAAATATGCTCCTAGGCAGATGCCAAATGTTTACCCTGTGAATGAAGTGACCAGACTGTACATCATACAATGAAAACCACAGAGCGCCATACCAGAGTCTTCTCACTAGTTACACACATGGGCACACACAGCTGCTAGAGCCATTGGAACTTCAGACAGAGAGCAGGGGCTATTTGCAGACAGTGAGGACAAACATACATTTTATTTTTGTTCCACCACAAGTTCAAACTATATGCTAATGTCTGCTTTTTCCATGAGCCGATTCCAACGATGTAATAAGGCCAAAAAGTACACCAAACTTAACTGTGTCAAAATCGATCAAAAAGGCTGCGAGACAAACTGATGCACAATAAATACAGCGGAAGAAGAGGGTGGAGGACAGAGCCAGAAAGAAGACAAACAGAATGAAAGCAAACAGTTTTGCTTCCCACTACACTTTGGTATTTCTGTTTAAGGGTAGATACCAAACAAAAATACTCCTTGAGAGCTAAATATATCCAAATATACAAAATATAAAATACAGAAACTGTCAAAGATCTTAAAGTTATCAAACTCTCATCCATTTTACAACAGTTTTGTCAATTTTAGAATATATTTGGCAATTGTACCAATATCAAAATAATACCCCGTCCACTAGATAACTTCTAAAATTGTCCTTATGATGACATTCACAGCACTTTTTCCTCATTACTTAGGTTTGTGTCTTTAGCTACTTACAGCCCTCCTAGAAGAACTCTACTTTTGTACTATGCAATACTGTATTGTGGCACATACAGAAATGCAAAATGAAAAGTCAAGATGGATTGTTCAAGAAGCTCGCCTGCTGCAATAATGTAATATTCTGAATATATTAATATAAAACACTACGTGGTTCTAAAATAAAGGCGCAAATTCAAACACATTCAAACAGGCAACCCTTCACCAGTACAAATTGTCATGAAACACACTGGAAAGATGTGCCTTTTCAAATTCCTCCTGTGACACTATACTATTTGTCTTTAGTTAGACCTTGTCTTTTTGCTTTATTGCTGCAGATTTCTCTGTTAAAACAACCTCACCACTAAACCGAGCCTGTATATTTAGAGTCCTTCTGATTCACCAACATATGCACAGTGATAGGAACAAATCTGGCCAGCACACACATTGTAGGAACCTGATGATTTTGGACTTTTTTTTGTATGACCATTTCCAGGTAACAACACTAGAAATACTGTCTGGTTGGTGAACTAGCCAATGCCTGATCTGACTGATTCAGAGATTTGTCACATCCATATGTGTGAGGTAAAGTCGAGAAAAGCTTCGAGTTACAGAGCAACAGTCAAAGGTTATTATTGGACCCATGTTACATAAGAAACACATTGAGGACAGACAAACATCAAGACGGTTTCCTCTAACTTGTATTGCTGGTGGTCTTTAGTGCTGCGAGTCTTTGCCATGAAGCGTTCGGCCAGCTTCTCTAGATTTCTGGAGTACTCCATCTCGATCTCTGCCTTCTTCCTGAAGAAATCCTGGAGGTCCTGCAGCAGCTGGACCCGCATTTCTGTCTGCTGGTCCAGACATTTCTGCTGCTCCACCAACTGGGCCCTGATTTCTGAAAAGACACAAATTAAAAAATATATACGTATATGAATATATTAGGAGCTACAACCTGAAAGGAAGAGAAGAAGCCACAGAAACACATACCGTAATTTCCGGACTATAATCCTCTACTTTTTGCACACTTTTTGAACCCTGCGGCTTATTGTCCGGTGCGGCTTTTCTAAGGCTTTTTCATGATTTTTGTGACATCGTAAGAGGATTTGTTTTGGTTTGTTCCGCCATTTTGCCTGGCGGAAAGGCATATGATCAGACACGGAAAAGAGGGATATGTTGGTCACATGTCCGTCCGCCAACCAAAGTAGTGCCGTACGAATTACCGTGAAAAAGAGACTAGATTAGCAAGCTGGCTCTCGCTGGCCCTGTACCCATATCTGCAGCAGGTCTCCAAGGTGAACAGCCTCTGTCATGTTAGAACAAGGCAGCTAATGGAAGTCAGCAAGTCAGAGCCGTAACTTCGGGATAAGGATTGGCTCTAAGGGCTGGGTCGTTCGGGCGGCGGTGCGCGGTCCGTTTCGCGGGGCTCTTCCGAGGCTGGTGGAGTAGTCGCTCCGCCGCCCTCCCCCCACCCGCCGCTACTAGCCCGCTAGCACTACTAGCCCGCTAGCGCACCTGTGGCTTTTAGTCCAGTGCGGCTAATGTATGAACAAAATATGATTTTTTCATAATTTCAAGTTGTGCGGCTAATATTCAGGTGCGCTTTGTAGTCCGGAAAATACGGTATGTCAGACTGATATTCGTGTACTGATGGTTTTAGCTTTCTGAGAACTTATAGCATTTAGCTAAACTAGCTAAATGATTAAATTCAACAGTTATTTCTGCAGTAATCGCATGAAATTGGCTCATGTTTTGGAAAGTCTTAAATGTTAAATTCTTAAAAAAAATATATCACCTATATTATCTATAAAAGGTGCACAACTGGGCATGCAAGCATAATATATCTAAAATGTATTGATAGGTAAAAAGGACAAACGATCAGCAACACAAGCAATTACATTATAGTATGTGTGCATAGGAGTGTAACTGAATGGCCCACTGTAGCTTATTATCCCTTAGTTATGGGTTTTATGAATGCTTGTAAAGATATGAGGCTGGTGACTGGTCTCAGGTGTTTCATTAAGGCGGAATAACTCGAGGATGAATATGGAAGCCGATTCACGTCATACTGAGGTTACAGCACAGACCTGTGCATGCATGCACACACGCACGCACGCACACAGATACATGCATTCTCATCGGTGCTCATCAGTGAAAATCCACTTAAGGAAGCAGAGGAACAACACCAGGCCTCACATAAACAAGCTGTACATGCAGGTAAATGACCCTCTAAGGTCTTTTCTGAGAAATCACGGCTGTCAGAGTGGCCCTCATTTAAATTTACGTGCTCAACAGGGCAACTGGGAGCACGCACACGCGCGCACACACACACGAAGACAGTCACACACAAATTGTTTCCTCTGTGTGTTCCATCTCACCATGGCCGTGTATAATGGATTTTGCCTAATGGAAGGCAGCCTGGTCGAACATCTTCAGCAACGGAAGCAGATTAATGAGGTGATTTAAAGCCAACACCACTGGAGAGGAGTGTGGAGCGATCCCTAATTTTCAAGGTAGAAAATACTAATTTGCAACAAATCTCCATTGTAATAGATGACAACTTGTAATGCCTTACAAGTTTACAAGATGTTCTGAACCATTTGTAGTGCAATATTGAATTATTGAGCCATTATACAAAAACCAAACCACCTGATTGGGTTAAACATTTGGATCATCCTGGGTCATTCAGAAAAAGATGACTAAATCAAGGTTTTTATGCCATAATTTTTATATCTGCTCAAATTACCATATAATTTGAATTTATCTATTTTTCTGCTTTTTTTTTTTTTTTTTTTAAATAAAAACAGTGAATTTGAAGAATTCATTTTCAGTAGCAATTTCCTTTTTCTGATGTAGAGTAACAGAAACAAGCACTGGCACTGGCTTTTTCTTCTTATTTTCTGATTACTCAGCAGAGAAATCCCTTTTGGAAGCTCTAAAGGTGCAGTTACTGACATTATTACAGAGTAGAAATTGTGAACAGAGATCTAAAGCTTTGGTTTAAACCCAGATAACTTTGACCTAAAAATATAATAGCAAACCATTGCTTTCTTTTGAGGAGTATTCTTGTACTGTTCAGATGGAAATCGCCATAAGATCTTCAGTGAAATGACATCGACATCATGTATGAATGAATCTCAGCTACACTGACAATTTTCCTATATTTATTTACATATTTTATCTATAACTTTTGAGTTGCTGTTCCCTAGTGTTAGCTAACCATGTATTCATTACTTTTAGCCAATAGGTTAGGCTTCTGTGTCAAGTCAACTTTATCAAGTCAAGTCAAGTCTGTGCTTTTGATAACTACTGGTCAGTACCCTAGATGTCTTCTTTCACTGCTGTAGTAGAGAGAAAGCGTAAGCACACCTGGTTAGGAATCAAAGAGAAACAGGCTTTTGGATTATGTAGTTCTGCCCAGTATTTATTAAACATCAGACCTGAATCCCACTTTGGCCACATCTTCATGAATGTCACAGTGAATCAGTTTCCGTTCCATTAGTTGTGGTTTAATGTGTATCAGTTCCTGTTGAAAAGGCTTTGGCTTTGTCATATTGCACTGCTGGATCACTATTGAACTACCTGATTTGTTTCCATCTTACTGACTGTGTTTATATATCAGTGTCTGAAATTGTGATTCATTGATGGCTTGTTCAGCTTTTTAAAGGAGGTCATTTAATCATCTCCTTTTGTCAGTGACCACCTAGTAAGCTAATCTGAAAGTTTTCCCTCTGACCTCAGGAAATCACATGATAGGGTGGGGCTAGGTTTCACAATGAGTTCACCCAAAACCTTGGCTGATTGTGACCTACACCTGTTTTCACACATTGGCTTGTGTCGGGTCCACTGTCCCTCTTAAGGGCTTAAATCTGGGACTCCCCACCATTTGACCTTAGAACTGAAGAAGCTTCTCAGATGAGAGGTGAAATGTCTTTAAAGAAATGTAAAGAAGTCCAGACACTTTTCTTTCCAAGATCCTTAGACTTCCTCATGGATATATAATTACCGTATTTTCCAGACTACAAAGCGCACCTGAATATTAGCCGCACAACTTGAAATGATGAAAAAAAAAAAAAATCATATTTTGTTTATACATTAGCCTCACCGGACTAAAAGCCGCAGGTGTCTTAATGTTTAATTATCATATGTAAGAGAAAATACACAAAGGAGATTGTC
>VURO01026881.1:0-12323 GCA_015108175.1 Pelvicachromis taeniatus
ATTCAATTTTATTTATATAGCGCCAAATCACAACATCAGTCGCCTCAAGGCGCTTTACATTGTAAGGTAGACCCTACAATAATACATACAGTGAAAAACCCAACAATCATATGACCCTGTATGTCAGGGGTCATCAACTATATTTGTCAGAGGGCCAGAGTTTTACCAGACAGTCTCCTTGGGGGCCGGACCCCCAAGGAGAAAATCAAATCAAAATCTAATTTTGGTTTAACATTATGTTTAATGTTTATACTTCTTCCATTTCATTACAAAACTTAAGGCATTTGATTCAGGCTCCCATCACCTATACCACAGTCAGCCACTAGGAGTGATAGATATTTTGCCTCAACTCAGTTAGGCTAAGTCAACTTTATTTATAGAGCACTTTTAGTTGCTTTAAAAGTGTGGACAACTACTTTATTTTTGATCCTCATAATTTTGGATTTCCAGTCGCGGGCCGGATTGAACGGCTCAGCGGGCCGGATACGGCCCGCGGGCCGCCAGTTGATGGTCAGTGCTGTATGTATTATTGTAGGGTCTACCTTACAATGTAAAGCGCCTTGAGGTGACTGTTGTTGTGATTTGGCGCTGTATAAATAACATTGAATTGAATTGAATTGAATTGAATTGAATTGAATTGAATTGAATTGAATTGAATTGAATTGAAATTGATCGCATTAGCTGATTGCGCTGCTCGGTACATCCGGTCACATGATGCTCGCCTCCTCACTGCTCTCATTCATAAAGTGCTTCACAGAACCAAACATTAGAGTCAACCGGTGAATTATGAAAACAACATAAAACCACCTACTTGTAAGAGAAAGTGGGAAGTATAGCTTCAGTTTCTTAACATAAAACTCATTGTTCGAGGCAGGGACCCTGTTGCTGGTCACAGAACTACTGTAAGACCCCAACCAACAAACCAACCCGATGAGGTCATGTTCTGTACTGGCACGATAAACATGCTATAAAGACTTTAAGCACTAATTTCTTAACTCCAGCTACACAGACAGTGTTACACCTATGTCAGTTTCTGAGAGCTGGGCTCCATGGTGTGTACATCTGCCTTTATACATGAAAACAACTCCCCTTGTCTTATATTAGCCTATGCCCTGCAGAGTTCATTGTACGTGTAATTTCAACGAGAAAAAGAGGAAGTTCTTATCACTGTATATTATTTATATTTTTAAAATAAAAAGACTGCTGTGGGGTGGGCTGGCTGTAGCTCAGGTGGTAAAGCAGGTCACTTCCTCACCGGAAGGTCGGTGGTTCGATCCCAGGCTCCTCCAGTCTACATTCCAAGTATCCTTGGGCAAGATACTAACCTCATGTTTGCCTACTGGTGATGGTCAGAGGGCTCGGTGTGTCTGGCAGCCTCACCTCTGTCACACCAGTGTGCGAATGACTGAATGTAGTGTAAAGCGCTTTGGGTCCTTAATGACTATGAAAAGCGCTATACAAATGCAGTTGTTTGTTTGAATAGTGAAACATCCATTATGCACAAAATGACTTGCAGTCATGAAATAATTGTTGGTTTTTCCTGAAATTTCCACGAATTTCCACAGTACTTAATATTACTTACGCTATACTGAAAGTGACTAACATCATATTTAAAATCACCTTGATTCACGGCCCACGCCCCAAAAAGTACAGCGTACTCACAAAGTAAGAAGAGGAGATAGTTCTTTTTCTGGTAATTACCATGAAATTTGTTTAAAAATAGTAGGAGTGTGTGTGTGTGTGTGTGTGTGTGTGTGTGTGTGTCTATACATGGGGATGCTGCCAGGGTTGGGGCAAATTGATCGCTTGGTTTAGTTTCAGCAACATTCTTCGATGAAGAGAGAAGAGTGTCATGTTTAAGAAACCACGTGAGGTGTCACCAGCACCATCCTTACTGATGTGACGTTTGGGATGACATTGTATCGTAGCACACTCACTCCAAAGCCGCGGGACATCCAGGTACCTGATGTTTACACTGCTTGTGCCCATCATCATGCTGTGTTTTAAAAGCACGAGAACAATTAAGAGTGAGGCACCTGGAAGTGATTAAGGTGGGATAAAGGCCATCAAGTGCCACAACAATCTTATTAGCAGGCATGTCAGCTGGCAGGAGAAACTAAGCAGTGTCAGGCTCCAGTGCAACATTTTATTATGATGTCATTATAAGTTTCTTTTCAAAAAGTTTGAATAGACTTTTGTAGATGATTGGTAGGCGCTGTTTTAGAAAAAGAAATATATTCTAACTTCCTCATAAGCCGTTAGTAAACCTTGAAGTTGGCCATAAAAACGTTTTAGTAATCAGTCATAAACCGAATGATTAATGATGTATGTAACTGTCATGTAATATTATAACATCCAGTGATGTATTAATCCCTTTCTTTATGTGTTTATTTATATTAAGCAACATTATTGGAAGGCATAACATATCTATAACCCTGTGGAGATATGACCCAGACGACACGGGAGCTTCAACGTCACACTCTGCCTTTGTCTGTCTCCACACACGGACTGAACACATCACGCCACAAAACTTGACAAACCCCTCCTCTCAACCTGGGTGTGAGTGTAGCCCCCTAGTGGGCCTCCTAGCACTGCCCCTTGAGCCTGGTGCACCACCCCTCCCTCGAGTGGGAGGCCTATTGACCGCCTTGAATGCAGCGGTTCATGGTCTGAGCAAAGGACCACCTGGCACTGCTCTGCCCACTGGACTAGATCTGGGGCACACTTGTATTGAAATCAGTCAAGGGGCTGGTCAGCTCCGCAAGGCTGGGCACAAACCAGTGGTAGTGGTAGTACCAAGCTAGCCCCCCGAGCTGTCTCACCTCCTTTAGGTCTTGGGACGCTGACAGGATGCGATGGCCGCCGTTTTCTCCACCTGCAAGCACAACTGCCCGCCTCCCAAGTGGTAGCCCAGATACTGCACCTCCTTCCACCCAACTGCACTTTTCTCTTAAGGTTGGCTGTGAGCCCCGCCTGCCTCAGTGACTGCACATGCTCCGCCCACGTGTCACTGTGGGTGTCGTCACTGTGGGTGTCGTCACTGTGGGTGTCGTCACTCATTTCTATAACTGATTCGATTCATTTCAATTTTCACATAGTCCAAATTATTATAATTTTACATTTTTTAGCAAATTATATTAAATGTATCATTGATCTACAGTTAAGGAACATTTTTTGGATTTTGTGTCACGTGTACGAGACCTTCCAGGGTCCCAAGTGTTTAGCTGTCATTTACTTGTCTGGACTAACAAGTGCAGCAGTAAAGGTTCTTGTGCCTGACCTGTTATTGATTATTTGTAAATGTGGAGTAAAGCACTTACAAAGCGTTCTTGATCCCATAATCTCAAGTGTAAATAATTAATTCCATATAAACATGTTAAAAAAAATTCTGTTTACAGATAAAAAGCAAAAAAATACTTGAAAAACTCAAGTTTCCTCGCTTGTGTGTGAATTTCAATTTGCAATTACAAATTTTGACCAGATTTGTCTTCCTTTCAGCTGATTGGTCAATGTCATGTCAATCACAGATTTGACAATCCAATCAGAGGACAGATGGGTTTGTGCTGTCGGAGGGCACTGTACGGAGCTTCAGGTCCTGGAAGGTTTTGGAGCTGGAGGACGGCCGCAGCACTTCTGCGGTGCAGTGTGACTCACAGCACTGGGTCACCCCTGACTTAGAAGTCGGAGTAATACTTTGGAATACCACAACTTAATCCTTCCAACAGCTACTGAGAGTTAAGGGACCTAGCTTGTATGATCCTTTTGGGATACATACATTTTCAAAATGTATTACTCGTCTCTCTTCATGCCTGCTCAGTCATCCAGGACAGGACACACAGCAGAATGTGTGCCTGAGTGTGGAGAACCGGCAGGAGAGCGCTTCAGGTTTGATATTTCGTGACACTGAGGGGTAAAAGAGTTTCTGTACTGGAATGTCATCAAAATGGTGGCAAACACTCGTACCGTGTGTCTTCAACCATCTACAGCAACATGGGTGAACGTGCCAGATTCCAAAAAATGTGACGTACACCACCAGAAGAAGAGAAACATAATGGGCGTGTGCCAGCAGATGCAACATTATTCTCGGCGGGAGTCAAAGTCAAGTCAAAGTCAGCTTTATTGTCAAAGACCACATGTACAGTGATACACAGGAATTTGAAATTGCAATACTCCCATAGGAGTCTTATGCACAACCCACTACTATACTATAGGCCATGATGGCGGTTCAGAGTTTGTATATTTGGGGGGTGTAGAGGGAAGAGGTGACTGCAGGTCTGGAGTTCCTGTGTGTGAGAGCAGGGAGTGAGTTCAGCATCCTGACAGCCTGATGGGCAACGCTGTCTCCCAGTCTGCTGGTTCTGCCCGGAGGCTCTTCAGCCTCCTTCCTGATGGCAGCAAACTGAAGGAGCACCTGTGATGCAGAGGGCTTTTCAAATAAGGCAGGTGAAGCAGATGTGCTGGAGGGTGGGAAGAGAAGTACCCACCATCCTCTCCGCTGCCCTCACTACCTGTTGTAACTTTTTCCAGCAGGACACAGTACAGGAGCCAAACCACACAGTTATGCAGCTGGTGAGGATGCTCTCAGCTGATACTCTGTAGAAGGTGCTTATCATGGGGGTTGAGGCTCTTGCTCCCCTCAGTTTGTGGAGGAGGTAGAGTCGCTGTTGGGCTTTCCTGCTCTTTGACCAGGAGAGATCTCCTGAGATGTGCACACCCAGGAACTTGGTGCTGCTTACCCTCTCCACAGCAGCACCATTGATGGTTAGTGGGGTGTGCAGGGTGTGAGTTCTCCTGAAGTCTATGATGGTCTCCTTAGTCTTCTCCACATTCAGGCACAGGTTGTTGTTGCTGCACCACTCGGCCAGATGGTTAACTTCACTCCTGTTACTACAGGAGTGAAGTGCTGATGTGACCTACCACAGTTGTGTCGTCTGCAAACTTGATGAAAAGGTTGGAGCTGTGTGATGGTGTGCAGTCGTGGGTCAGCAGAGTGAAGAGAAGGGGGCTCAACACACATCCTTGGGGAGCCCCCGTGTTCAGTGTTCTTGTGCTGGAGGTGTTGCTGCCAAACCGTACTGCCTGCTGTCTTCCTGTCAGGAGATCCAGCAGCTGTTACACAGCGAGGTGCTGATCCCCAGCAGGTCCAGTTTGTGAATGAGTTGATGGGGAATGATCGTGTTGAATGCTGAACTGAAGTCTATGAACAGCATTCTAACGTTTGAGTCTCTAGTGTCCAGATGTGAGAGGGCTGAGTGAAGTATGTGACCTGAATTGGATCCAGGTTGGAGGGAAAAGATGTTTTGATTTAATGCATGACTAACTGTTCAAAGCACTTCAAGGTAGTCGTTAAAACAGGAAGGAGATGACTTCTTCGGTACAGGAATGATGGCGAAGGCTTTGAGGCATGTGGGAATGACAGCCTGGCTCAGTGATGTGTTAAAGATGTCTGTAAAGACATCTGTGAGTTCCACAGCACAGTTCCTCAGTGCTCGTCCAGGGATGTTGTCAGGACCTGGGGCTTTGTCTGTGTTGATCCTGGCAAGGCATCTCCACACACTTTCTGGGTATAGTGTCACCGCCCGGTTGTTGGGGGGGTGGAGTCTTCTGTGTGGGGGTGAACTTTAGCCTAAAGGTCAGACAGCCTAAAGAAGAGACAATAGAACACTGGACCTACTTTATACTAATGTCAGGGATGGCTACACCTCCACTGCCCTCCCTCCACTGGGGAGGTCAGATCACAACCTTGTCCTGCTCATTCAGGCTAGTGGTTCAGTGGAAGTTAATGACAGTAAAAACTGTTAGGAGCTGGTCTCAGGGGGCCATGGAGACACTTCGTGGGGCTTTGGAAGCCACCGCCCCGTATGAACCACATGGCAGTGACATTGATGGTCTAACAGACTGTGTCTGAGTTTATAAAGTTCTGCACTGACAACTCTATCCCCACCAAAGAGGTGTGCTGCTACCCAAATGTCAAACCTTAGGTTACAAGCAACTTGAAGGCCCTACTCATTGAAAAGAAACGGGCCTTTAGGTTGGGGGACCGTGCAGGACTTAAGCGGGTGCAAAATGAGATAAAGCAGAGATTTGTGGAGAGCCTGGACTCCTACAGAAAGAAGTTGGAGGAGAGATTGCGGGCGCACAGGGTCAGGGACGTGTGGAGAGGGTTGAGAGAGATCACTGGCGAAGAAAGGTGGTGGTGGTGAAACTGGGGGATGTGCAGAGGGCAAACGCATTAAACCAGTTTTTCTAGTTGTTGTAGTTTTTCTACATTAGCCAAGCTCATTACCAGCATCCCCCCGGTGACAAAGCATTATAGCCCCAGAGGTCATCTCACCCCCCATCAGCCAGACCAACCTGCGTATCACACCTACTCAGGTGACAGGCTCAGACGGGGAAAAGCAGCAGGACCTGACAGCATTAGTCCCAGAGTGCTGAAGGCCTGTGCTAGCCAGCTGTGTGGAGTACTCCATCACCTATACAACCTGAGTCTGTACCTCCAGAGAGTCCCTGTGCTACGGAAAACATGCCTGATCCCAGTGCCTATGAAGAATCATCCAGTGGCACTAAAGTACTACAGACCTGTAACATTAACCTCTCATATTATGAAGGTTATGGAGAGACTTATACTGGAACACCTCAGACCCCTGGTGAGCAAGTCATAAGATCCTCTGCAGTTTACATACCAGCCCCACTTGGGGGTGGACGATGCAGTGATACATCTGCTGCAGAGAGCGTATTCCTCCCTTGACAGACCCAACACCACAGTTCGGATAATGTTCTTCGACTTCTCTAGCACCTCTAATACGATCCAGCACGGGCTGCTGAGAGAGAAGTTGGAGGACAATGCAGGTGGAGGCTCCACTGCCTGTCAGCGACTACCTGACAGGCAGACCACAGTTTGTGAGACTGCAGAGCTGTGTCAGTCTGAACAGCAACATAGGAGCACCCCAGGGAACTGTTCTGTCCCCTTTCCTCTTCACCATCTGTATGGCCAATTTCAAGCACATCACAGAAACCTGTGTCCTCCAGAAATTCTTTGATGACACTGCCATTATTGGAAGTGTGGAGATGGGAAGGAAGAGGACTACAGAGGACTGATTGATCGCTTTGTGAGGTGGTGTGAGGTGAACCACCTACAGCTGAATGTGGCCAAAACAAAGAAGCTGGTGGTAATTTACTGATAGCTAGACCAAATGCTGTTAGACCTTATGCTGAACAAGTGTTTTGGCTGGCTAGCGAACTAGTATTTCCTCCTAAGCTGATCGTATGTTGGTGTTTAGTGTAGTCCATTTTCAAGCTACTATGAGCTAGTGTTACTCACTGTTGATGCTGGAACAGAAGCGTATTGAGGCAAAGCTCTCAGGGCCAAGCACAAGAGTCACAGCATCTCTTTGTAGAAAATTCAAGAGACTGTAGAGAGACATGACTGACTTTACAGACTGTGAGAAGTCTCATTTTTAGATCATCCAGCTTAAGGACTACTGACCTTATGTGATGGCAAGCTGTCAGTCCACAAATCCAAAGATTTGCTACTCCTCGATTTTAGTGAAACAAGATGAATATTTTGGGGGGGATATGACTGTCCTAAAGCCTCCTTGACCTCTCAGTAGATTTTCAGTCTCATTAGTTTGTGTGATACAGCTAATTAAACATATTTTTTTCTGTACTTCATACATTACAAGAACCTGTGAATCATGGTGGATTGCAAGCCCGATGAGCTACTGTGTCACTGATGATCTGCTTTGTTACATTTCCATACATTGTCAATAAAAAGTGTACAGTACATGAAAAAACATACACTTTTAAAATCATCAAGATGTGCATTAAAAAACATACTTTATAATGAAATAACCATAACTAAACTCTCCTCAGCATCAGGGTAGCAGTCGGGGCTCTCTGGGGCCCGAAGAGATCCGTCCCCCAGCATTGTCCCTCCTGTCGGGTGCACTGGAAAGCACCAGTCCTCTGCTACGCTGCCTGGCTGCTGAAGGACTAGCCCGATTGGTTCAAGTGGTTGGAGATCCAGGGTTCACTGTCTCCATCTCCCTGCTCTGCTTTGATAGGTGCGAGATGTTAAATCGCAGTTTTGTGTACCAGTTCTTACACTTGTCTTCATCCCACTGATGAAAATAGTTATTTCCAAAAGTTTTTTAGTTACTTAGTTAGTTGAGGAGAAAGACAACAACAGCCTGGAAACTAATCTGGGTCTGTGCTCTCTTTAAAAGAGCAACAGCATAAATAAAGTAGGTCATGATACAAAAATATACTGAAACACAGGAGTTTCATAATAAGCCAGAAATAGTTCAAAACAACTTTCACAATAGCTGTGGCTATGAGTCTGGACCCAAAGATATCACACTGTGTTTAAGACTGGAAATGATGACAGTTGGTGTCTGTTGTTTAAAAAGAGAAAACTGCAGCTATGGGATTTTAAAGTGTGCCTTTTGCATGGTTTTCAGTCTTAAATGGTAAATGTTTATCTTTGTGCAACACCTCAGTTAATCTCCTGTACGACCCTGTTTAATGTGAACATCAACCACAGAGACACTGAATACAATTTTTTTTTTAAAAATCATGCAAGAGCAGAATAAACCTGCTTAAATAACCACTAACCTGTACTTTACCAGAACTTGTAGTTTTTCTTTTACCCTCCAGCGTTGGATGTTAGCTGTGTAAAATAAACTAAAAACTGTCCCTGGTGACCAGAACAAATAAAGTTGAACGTTTTTCATGAATATAACATCACAGCTGACTTTGCTGATCGTGTCTGCAGGTTGAAGACTGCTCGAGATGCAGCATCACGCAGTGGCTATGCCCTGGCTCTGGGGGCGCTATACCGCTACACCGGAGGAATCAGCTCACCTCAACACCTGTCCACCTGCCTGGGAGTCCTGTTCACCTTGAGCCAGGACAGCACCTCACCTGAGGTCCAGGTACACACTTACCCTTGTTGCTTAGATCTAGTTTGTGAGGAGCAGCCAATCAGAAGAAGAGTTGGCCAATAGGCAACCTCATGTGCATTTCTTCTGCGCTGCAAAGGGTGCTTCATTTGATTTGTTCACGTCTCAAGGTATAAATCATTTAAGTTGAGACAGTTAAGACTGGACCAGATGTCTTTGTTTTTTGTTTTTTTTCCTTCTTCCTTGTCATACCTTGTGTGTATCTCGTGTCCAGACCTGGTCTCTCCACAGTCTTTCTCTGGTGGTCGACCTGTCAGGTGGTCTGTATAGAACCCATGCAGAACCATCGTTCACCCTGGTGCTCCGCCTGCTACTCTCCACCCCACCCACTCATCCTGAGGTGCACTACAGCCTGGGACGCTGCCTGCATGGCCTGATCACCTGTTTGGGCCCAGACCTGCAGGGTGTGGAACCCCCTTTGTCACAGTTTCAAAATGAAAGACTGTTTTAGGGATGTGTAAGTGATTTGTGTTTTTGTCTCCAGGTGATGACGTAGCAGTGTGTGGTCTGCGTTCCAGCTGTCTGGTTGCATGTGGAGTGATGCAGGACAGTCCAGACTGTCTGGTTCAGGCCAGGGCCATTTCTTGTCTGCAACAGCTGCACATGTTCTCACCTCCACACGTCAACCTGAGCAGCCTTGTACCTGCACTCTGTGTAAGTACACCTGAGGAGGCACGTGTTTCTATAGCTTTTTCATTTCTATAAGCCGTCTAGAGCAGTGTTTCCCAACCTTTTGGAGCCACTGCACATATTTCACATTACAAAACTCACACGGCACACCACCAAACAAAAATGTCACAAAAAGCATATTGATCATTTTCCCCCGTACACCAGGCACAGCAGCATTGGCTCAGTTTGTCCCCAGTTTACTCTTTTTGCTTTGTTCTGACCACGACTCGTGCTAGGGCCTTCATCTGGTCAGTTTTCTCCAGGACTCAGGTCAGACTGACGACTTTTTTTTTTCTGCAGATATTTATATTGCTTATTATGTGCTGTGTCGTCTGACTCACAGCATGACTATTATGTCATTTCTTCTTCATCTTCTTCTGTTTTACTGACCTGCAGTAGGCAACCTATTTAATTATAGCAGGTAGTTGTACTGCCCTCTAGTGGAAGAGAATGTAATTGTTCTGCTCCGGTCTTTTAGAGTATCTGGTGGAACCAGATAATCTTCCACGGCACATCTGATCATTTCTCACGGCACATAGTGGTTGGGAAAGACTGCTGTAGAAACCTTGTTTTGTATTTACAAAAACAAAACAAGGACCAAAAAAGAAAAATTTGATATTGATCACACTTTCTGGCAAAGAAGGTATATTTTGTAAATCTCACCTTATGATTATTTATGGATATTGTAAATACCAAAGTATAGCGTAAAGCTCTTCTTCTTTAAAGCCTCAATCACAAATAACTCTTTTTGTATGTTTGTCACACGAAGATGTAAATATTAGACAAAAATAACACAAGTAAACACAGAATACAGTTTCTAAATGTTGTTTTTTATTATTAAGGTGTGTGAAATAGTGATTTCAAGCTGAAGCACACTTGGGTTCCTCAGCAGGACAATGATTCGAAACACACCAGTGCACCTCTGAATGGCTTAAGGACAACAGGTCAATTGATTAGGCCTAGTCAAAATTCTGACCTGAATCCGATTGAGATGCTGTGGCATAACTTTAAAAATGCGGTTCATGATCCCTCAAATGTGGTTTTTCAGTTTTTCAAAGATGAGTGGACCTAAATCCCTCCACAGCTGTAAAGATGGATTGACAGTTATTGTAAATGCTTGATTGCAGTTTTTGCTGCTAAGAGTGACCCAACCAGTTACTAGGTTCAGAGGGCAAGCAGTTTTTCACTCGGGACCGTTGAGGTTTGGATTTGTTTTCCACTTAATAATCACACCGCTGTATTTCTCATTATCTCTTCTTCTGCTTCATCCACAACTGCGCTCTCTCCTGTGTCATCTCCTCCTCTTCCTTCTCACCTCAAGCCTCATGTCCTGAACTTAATCAGGACTCTAACATAAGAAAATGTGCATAAACAAACTTATTTATTACTAATATATTGTCACAGTTGCTGTCAAGAGATACATCATGCGACAATGTGCTGGCTGTAAAAGCAGCAGCTATTTATAAGCTGATTGGCTCAAATGTTTTAAAAATGCTGCTTTCCCTCTGATAAACAGTCTGATTACATCATCATTACATCATCAATGCTCACTGAAAGGATACTGTCATGGGGCAGAAGTGAGTTTAACTGAGTGACCACTGTGTATCGGATTCCTTTCACAAATGTAGCTTTACATCCTCCTCCAGAGTAAATAGATGTGAAAATCCGGCATATTGACCGCTGAGGTAAACAGTGGACTGACAGGCTGATGAATGCCAGACTATTTGAGTTGACTCGGGGTAAAGAGAAAAATAATTGCTAAATATTTGACAAATATCCAGATTTTTTCCTGATTTGTTGCTCGGTGTTTATTGTTAAAATATGGTGTGTCACAGAGAGAGACTTTATACAGAGGGTTAAAGACTGAATAAGTGATTTGATCGATTCATTTTTGATAAAATGCTGTTAAACATCATGACACTTCCTGTTTGACAGACTTAACTTGTCCAAACTCTGCTGGATCCATATTTCATCTCTGCGCTCTGCATTTGTTTCTCTGCTGTGTCAAAATGAGAGTTTGTCAGGATTTATAGTGTGTGTTGTTTTTGATCATTCTGTCTTACAGGAGATCTTGTTGGATTATTCCATATTGGTAGGTTCCCCCCCCCCTCCTACCTAGCTCTGTAAACTAATTTTTTTTTTCTCCATTGTGACTTTTCTGTTGCTGTGACATTGGACTGGGCGATATAAATACTCTTCACACAAAGTTCCTTTCACAATAAATAACCTGAGAACTTTGACTGACAGGAAAGATTTTAGATTATTTTTATATTATTTCCTTAAAGTGATTGCTTTTGTTTCTTTGTTTAATCAGGATCCTGATTAGCATCAGCTTGAGACTTTCTGGTCTTCTTAGCTGACATTCTTGCCTGCAGGAAGAACCACAAAATTGATTTTCCACAAACACCACCATCTGCTTAACTGTTAGTGCAACCATCTACACGTCAGCTAGTAAGATTTTCAGACACACCTCAGCCTGTTAACACAGTAGTATAGTAGTATAAATAGGCACTATACAACTACTATACTAGTGTGTTAACAGTAGTGTAGTAGTTGTATAGTGCCTATTTGGACTACTTTTACAGTTGCATTTTTCAGGTTATGCTAGCTCAGAACTTTGTTCCAACAGTTTTAAATGTGATCCGTGTCGCCCAGATCCACTGTGAAAGTGTTCACTGACACTCCGTGTTAACA
>VURO01026882.1:0-17140 GCA_015108175.1 Pelvicachromis taeniatus
TACCAAGGCGTTCCCAGGCCAGCCGAGAGATATAATCTCTCCAGCGTGTCCTGGGTCTGCCCCGGGGCCTCCTCCTGGTGGGACATGCCCAGAACACCGCGCCCAGAAGGCATCCTTATCAGATGCCCGAACCACCTTAACTGGCTCCTTTCAATGCGGAGGAGTAGCGGCTCTACTCTGAGCTCCTCCCGGATGGCCGAACTTCTCACCCTATCTCTAAGGGAGAGTCCAGCCACCCTTCGGAGGAAGCCCATTTCCGCCGCTTGTATCCGCGATCTCGTTCTTTCGGTCATTACCCACAGCTCGTGACCATAGGTGAGGGTAGGGATGAAGATCAACCGGTAAATTGAGAGCTTTGCTTTTACACTCAGCTCTCTCTTCACCACAACAGACCGATGCAGCGTCCGCATTACTGCAGCCGCAGCACCGATCCGTCTGTCGATCTCCCGCTCCCTTCTCCCATCACTCGTGAACAAGAAATACAGATATTAAATTATAAATTTGTTTGAAACAAGATATATTATTCCCTTCATTATAGTGAAGGAAGTTGTCAGGTTAGCAATTGGGAGCAGGAGGGAACCAGACATAGTATGAAGTCAATCACAGGGCAGGAATTATAATTCAAAGCAAGATACAAGAGACAACTAACTATCAAAGTAAAACAAGGACTGAACCCAGCTGAGTACAAAGACAAGGAAACTCACACTGAATATAATGCAGAGAAATACTGGGGAGGCAGGAATGATAATAACCTGAAGACAAGAGGTACCAATATCACAAAACTGTAAAGTATTACAAGAATAATGAACCCGTTGTAGGGACCCAAAATATACCAAATAAGGAGCCAACCTACGAAACACGAGAATTAAAACTTCAAATATTAGAATTCTGAAAAACAGGAACCCAGATACATGAGATATGTAATGATACAAGCCCAAAAGCATGATCAATCCTTGGGATCATGATAAAAGTACAGCTCTTTACACTCACAAGCTGAAAGGAAGACAAGGAGGGATGTCAGAGTTGAGGATTCTGCTCCTGCTTGGAAAAAAGAAGCTGTGGTAGCTGTGGCTCAAGTGGTGGAGTGTTTTGTCTACTAGTTAAACGGTTGGTTGGATTGATCTTCGCCTCCTACAGTCCATGTGTTGAAATATCTTTGAGCAAGAGACTGAACTCTGAGCTGCCCCACAATTTATCTGTCTGTGTAACTGTTAAATAAAAGGGATTAAGTATAGATAAATATGATCAATGAGTATGGTTAGGTGAATGAGACTTACAGTAGAAAGCGTTTAGAGTGCTTAAAATGAGTAGAAAGGTGCAACACAAGTACCAGTCCATTTACCATTTAGTAACAGTCACAGACTGGATTAAAACAATTTTGCGGTTAACTCATTCTTTAGAAAGGAACTCTGTGTTGGACTGCTGCATCCATCGCACTGGAGACTGTACCAAAGTCTCCCTTACAAAAGCTCAGAGAAGATCTCTCGTAGGAGTATTAATCAGAAGTACTTTTGGCGTTCTTCTTACTCTTTTTCCAGAGTAGTAATTTTTGCACTCACCTCAGATATTTATTGGGTACTTTTTGATGTTACAAGAGAAAATAAAATGAGGACTGCGCAAAAAATTAGCCTCAGGCAATATAGCTCAGGTTAACCGTGAGTTATATTGTGTGTGTAAATCCCCAAAATGGGACAAATAGTTTTGCATGTCGCATCGTAAAAACACTTAATAGCATAATAATAATAAAGTTAATATTATTATATATAGTGCTATTGTATGAGCTGTTTTGTAATGCATGGATTGTGGATTATAATAGGTTGAAAGAGGGATCAATAAGTAACAGTATATGTGTATAATATGTTGATATTACAGGGTTTTTTTAGTCACATTCTAATTGCATTTTCAAATGTGTGTTTTAAAGAATGAATGAGAAATCCATAGAGAGCCTGACCCTGTGCACTAGATAAGGAAGTGGTGGTGGTGGTGGTGGGGGGGTTAATACATGGCAGCACTGCAGAATCGTTGCTCATCCTTTAGCTGCAGTGTGACCTCTCAGTGTAGACACTGCCATTCATTATCAAATACGGGTGAGCTGGGAGTCTCCGTTGGGTTTGCATATGGATATTAATGGCTCTTAGTAATTTACATTTCAATTCCAGACACTCTATGAGAAATTAGTCATACTCCAATCGCGAACAGGCGAATTGTTCAGGAAAATGATTGACATTTTTCAATTAGTACTCAAAGACAAATTTAATATGTTTAGTGCATTAATTAACAGGAGGAAATGGAAATGACCGGGGCTAAGGTAAAAATTTGCATGATCTATTCAGGGTCCATTACCCGGCTATGACGAGGAGAGCGATCGAATGGCCGGCCATGTTTGACTGATGTCGATTCAGTGTTGATGGAAAAGTCTGATAACTTCACTATCAGACTGAGCGCCTGCCAAATTAAAAAAAGGTCATAGTTTCTGCGTCTGAATTCCTCCATGTGTTTGCCGTGCTGTGGGTCTGTTTGAAAAGGTCAGATGATCACAGTATGTAAACAGCGGCGATATAATGGAAGAACCTGCTTTCTCTTTTGATCACGTGCTCCTTACTGCTCAGTTACTGCAAGGATGAAATTGAAGCTCTTTGGCCTTTAATTAAATCAGTTTTAATCTACCTTTATAGATTTTATGACATGTTTTTATGGCTTTCTAAGACGTCGTAATGCAAGTGGAATTAATTCAAGATGGAAAATAATAGCGAGATAGATGAGATTTAAGCGAAAAAATAAATGAGAACGCATTAGATGATGACAAAGGAGATATCAAAGTGTCCTCGGCCACAGCTTTGCTCTTGACACGAACATTATTTACTATTTCTGCCTTTTCCTTGTGATTCACCGTCGACTATGAGATTCTGCCGAAGCCCTTTAAAGGATGTAGACAAATTTCCCAAGTTTTAACAGAGAAGGAGAAGAATGACACAGTAAGATGGCGTTCTCATAATAGGTCCTACAGTCATGAAATATTCATTATGTTTGTCGAGGGTGCGCTTTAAGTTCAGAATAAGAATAGCTGGAATTTTTCAGCAGCAGACCATTGATCCGGCCTGTATCATTAGTCGAATGACTCATCACAGAGGAGTGTTGCTGAATATTGATCACTCACTTGACTGAACCCTGCGGAGCACACTTCCTCGATTATTTCCTCTCCCTTTTTGGAGAAACTGAAAAAAGGGAGAATGCGTCACACATGTTATTTCTTCTTTCTTATTCAAGTTTATATCCAGCTGTCAAAAAAGGACGTCTGAAACGCGTCTTTGTTCCATTGTTTCTTTGCTGCCTCTCACTGAGTTTATCGAACCTTTGTGTTTAGCCGTGGACACACTTTATTTGACACAAAGGTAGGATTTCAGTACTCTAGTCTCTTTGTCTTCCAACCCCCCCTCCCCCAAATAATTACACTTTATCTATCTTTGATTTCCTTCTGTCCTCATTGGGATGCTCCCACGAGTCACCTCCTATCTGGCTGCTTTTGACACAAGTAGTAAATAACAGTGAGCAAGGCCATAAATCATGGTAATTCCTCCTCCAGACTTCTCGTCCAGATGGATCACTTGTGTGCCTTTGAGGTGCACCTGTGAGTCTTGTATCACTGGTGTAATTTAAGTAGAATTGTGGGAGTTATGCACAGTAGCTGCCGTGTTTATCACAGTAATTTGACAACAGAGGTCAAATTAAGTCAACTGAAACTTTTGCTATTAAAACTCTAATGATTAGAAGTGGGTTTGTGCTGATGCACAATGGCCTCGGGGATCGAGGATGGTCAGCGTGATCGTATGCAAGACGATGTTTACCTTGTTTTTCCAATAATGCAGTAATTAATAGTATCGGTGTTATAGATCATATTAAATCGAATCTGTCCTACTACAGTAGCGTACATCCAGCGTATACCCAGCATTTGCAAGACCGGCGTGTCTTGGTGCTTGTGGCCACGTCTACATGCAAGTTCATCTTTGCACCGTTGCACTTTTTTAAGTAAACGTGCATGTGGGAAGTGGCCACAGTAGCCATTATCACCACAAAATGAGAGGAAACATAAGGAGTATTGTTCTAATTTTCAATAAACCTCAACATAACTGGATTTACACAGATACTAGTTTATGTTTTGGTTGGTTTGTGAAAGAGTCTGCTGTGCTCAGCATGCTATAGAGCGGAGGACAGGCATGTGAGCCATTTTCATGTGTAATTTTGCTCGAAGTGACAAATAAACACCCTGATGCGTGTGTCTTTTTCACCAGTTGTGGTGGGAGAGCGCCACTGTGTTTGTCCTTTTTCTTTGGTGTTGTGTGTTTGGGGTGGACTCAGAATGCAGACAGCGAGCTGCTCACCCACTTTTAAAATCATATTTATATACACCGGCAGCAAAGTAATCCCACCAAGCAGTACTTTGGATTGGTACTGTAGCAGCTGCGAGACATCATCAAACACTGATTCTTCATGTCTCTATTGGCAAAACACAGATTAGTCTCTGTAACACTTTTCTTTTTAAAAATCGTGCTTTTAAGCTCATACTTCATGCAGCTGCTTTCTTCACTTTATTTCCAAACCCATTTGTTGACCAAGTGTGCCGCTCTGACAGCTTGGGGTCAAGCATAGATGACCTTTTATCCTGCACTGTGTAGACAGGAGGACGTATTTTCCAGTGTGAAGAGGATACATATGCGAGTAACCTTCACAGGCAGAGGTGTCATCAGCAAAACATCTCTATTAATCTGTTTATCAACATATGCTCAATACGGGATTTCAAGTTCAGGCCAGCATTTCATATCTGGTACAGATATTTGAATCTGCACTGTGTTTATCTTAAGTTATCTGGAGTTGGAGATATGAATAGTATGTATCCAAGACACACAGTGGGTCTCTCGCCCAGGTGCATTTGCTGTCAATAAAAGAAAATATTGTACGAACAGAATCTTTTATCTAAACTTAAATTGTCCCTAACATGTTTTGACCGTCTGTCTTTGTGAGTGCTGTTTAGCCTGCATACGTGTGTATTTTATGGGTTTTCCAGTCAGCCTACTTGTGAGAACAAAACCCATTTACTGGACAATGGGCATTTAGGAATTTGTTTTTTGGTTGGCTACCATATAACACAGCTATCTGTTCAGTATCTCAGAGGCGAGCATACAAAATTGTTCTAACCTTGTGTCCTCTAAAAGACAAACAAATAACATGTGTTCTTTACAGTTTGATTCTTTAATTGATGGTCAAATATTCACTGCCTGTTTACTGTCACGTCCAAGTTTCTGTTAAACCTATGACCAAACAGATGGGAAGAGGCATGCCAAGGATGTGTGATAGCACTGATGTTTTATTCAGGGACACTTACCTCTCACATACAGAAACATAAACAATACCTTCTAAGTGTCAGATACTGTCAGTCATTCTGTCAGTGAAGCTGGCATTGCAGTGGATGCGTTGAGTGACAGTACAACAGCCAGAACAATATTGAAGAGAGCTGTGCAATCCTGTAGAGCCTTCTTAGGGGTGGCCGTGGGGCTTAAGTTGTTAACAAGTTTGTCTCTCTATACTAGTTTAATATTGCTGGCAACAAGTTTGCAAAGATCTGCCGATTTTGAAGCGAACATAATGTGTAACAATACGATGATGGAAAAAACTATAATTAATTCCTGTTTTTCTCTGTAATCCTAATGACAACGAGAGCCTGTTTAATTCTGCAAATGAATAAACATCATTAAGCAATGATACGAATCGCATTCATCTACAAAATCAAGTTTGGAATGCGCCACTTGATTAACTCATTATCACTGAGCTGAGCATCTAGGAATTTTGTAGGCGAAATAAACAGTTAAGTGTCATCATTTTGTTGTTTTCAGTTAAAATGTAGCTTATGGTGTGTGTTTGCACGGTGCAGCAATAATGTATTTTGATGAAATGTTACTGACTCAGGTCAGCCTTGCATCTCAGCAATAACCTTAAGAACTCCATCCATCCATCTATCCATCCATCTCCTTCTCTCCAGCTACCACCTCCAGCTTTTCTGAGAAAATAGGACATATAATACAAACAATGTTTTTTAATATGCCTTAAATTGTAGCAGCATATTGCAGCATATTGATTTACTGTAATAAATCTTACAGACTTACGTTTATAGTTATATAAATGAGACTTGAACTGGCATGACATGATCAGCTTGCATTAGACGTTGGAAACGTGACAACAAACAGTCTAATGCAACTAAGCAGCAGTGTGAGAGAGTGAGGCGTCTTAACCCATGAACAATGTGCACGCAGCAGCTTTCAGTACTGCCTACACAGAAGCATGATCAGCTGAGCAGAAGCAGCAGCTTTGGTGCTCTTTGTGTGTTTACGAGCTGTAGGTCACCTTTGATTCGAAAGTGCTCAGAGCACAGTAGACTGTCATTGCAGCATAAAATGGAGCTGGGTCGTCAGCAGTGTTTAGTATAACTTGAATAATTTGAAGGCACGTGGCCCCTGTCCCTACTATTTTGTGGATCACTGGCTCATCATACACTGGATACTGCAGTTCAGAAATGCAGCCTTTGACCAGTCTGCTTTCTCTGCAGAGCAGCGTGGAAGTGAAGACACAAACATGAGAAACTCATGATGCTTTGCTGTGTTTAAAAACAGCCTCAGCAAAAGGGATGATTGCTTGGTGCCATATTTTTCAGTTTGTTTATACTAAACGCTAGCTCTCGGCCAATTCTGTTTCACTTCATTTTGTACTGTTCCTTTCAAAAATCTATTGATAAAAAATAGTTGAACAGTGATCATGGCTTCAAATTGGAGGATAAATACAATACATGGTATTTTATGTGCCATATAATACCATTTACTTCTCATCTTTTTTTTCTTTTTTTTTACATGGGTGAGAAATCCTAAAGGTCAAAACTGCAGAAAAACTCAGAGGACTTTCTTTCTGCAGGAAAAAATGTCCAGGCTAGTTGATTTACATGTTTTACATGTCACTGGAGCTACCTCTAACTCTTGCTGAGTCATTCCCAGCCAACACGTTCTCACTCCCAAAGTGTAACATACTATGTAACAAATTGTCGGCAGATTACGTTCGGCCACCCAACACGTCTCTATGTTACGCGTTCAGAAACAGGAGGAAACACGAGAACCGTTTGGGCTGAATCGACACATGTACATTTATTTTTACTTTCTCATCATGAATCGCTTTGGAAAAAATCACTATCTAGTGTCATTCTCGTGGATTCCATCCACAATTCGGTGCTTATCATAGGGACGCAACAAATTGTCGGTATGTTACGCATCAGGAATGAGAATGGTCTCAACCAGCTCCTCCATCCACCTGTGTTAGTGTTCTATGTGCAGTTAGAGCAAATGACCAGACTATAAAAACTTAGAGGAACGAGCAGTCGTTTGTTCTCTGTGCTAAGTAGGTTATGCTGTTTCATGTAAGTACATAGATTAATGGACTAATGGTTATATATGGGGTGCTGAAATTGCAGATGTTGCAAAGAAATATCTAATATCTTTGGCCCACCTTCTGGTTTAACACCAGACTCTCTGAAGTTAAATGATTAACTATTTATATTTGTCTCCCATACAGATAATACACCGATCAAATTACAGCGCAGTTAATCTGTTGTGCCAAATTTCCAAGGACAGAACAAATATAGAGGGCTCTGACGCCTCAAAAAACGAAAATGATTTTCTCCTGGTGTTTTATTTGGTAATTAAAAATCTGCTGGATTCCGTACACAAATCAAAACAAACACTAACGACATATAAATTAGATTAAATTCTTCCGAAGTTAAAAGTATTATTTTCTTGTTTCATTTTGAGAGGCGTTATATATCTATAAAAATCTGAACGCCAATCAAGTTTTTTGCTAAAGTCTCTTAAAATAATTGTGTTATTTATTTATTTATTTGCCATCATTCTTGTCGAAGCGTGGAGAAGCTTGACATCGATGTGCCGTGCCTTTGAGGGGAAGTGGTTTTGAAAGGATGTATCAAGCCAGCCGTCATCATCAACCCCCCCCCCCACAGAGAGCACCTGAACAGTGCTTCTCTCAGTCCTCGTCACAGAGGCGACAGCTGCTGCATACTAAACACAAGAAACAAGAGCTGCCCCTCAGCCTGAAACACACAATTATTCTCTGTCGCGCACACAGAGGCGGACCTACATGTTGACACGTAAACACTTACAATTAACTACTGAACGCTCATCCCGGCATTTTAGTTCAGAGAACATTAACAGCATCACACGTGACGCCACGCGCTCCCTTTCAGCAAGAAAAATTGACCATCTGTGAGCTCAAGTCAACAGCCAGTGACATTGTTCAGGAGTTCAGTTTCTGTTGATATTTTTTTTTCTGTCTGTGATGTGGCAAAACCTAGAATTAGGCTAGAATTTGACTCTGTTTGGCTACATTTGTTTCCAGTCCTTTGAACAACGCAAAGTAGTCTTCACATCACACAAAAGAAAGAAAGGAATCTGAGAATTAGGCTCCAGAGCATTTCTTAGGTATCACAAAAATGAGTACTTAGTATGTTATTAAAAGCCAGTTAAGCCTGTGCCTTTGTACTGCATTGTACATGATCAAAAGTGAGTCGCTGCCAGTAGGAGGCTTATTATTCAGTATTTCACTCAATAGTTCACCATTGCCAGTTTCACCAGGTTCACCTTTGGAAGGTGTTTCATTAAGATTAAATGACCTGATTTTGCCACTTTCACAATTGAATAAAAGGCAACGGAAATGAAGCTCAAAAAGACTTAAAATGCTTTTAAAAATATCAAATATTAATAATAATAGCATACTTCTATCTATCTATCTATCTATCTATCTATCTATCTATCTATCTATCTATCTATCTATCTATCTATCTATCTGTCTGTCTGTCTGTCTGTCTGTCTGTCCTCCTGTCTGTCTGTCTGTCTGTCTGTCTCACTGTCAGTAACCATGTGGAGGCACAAAAACATGAACAGGAGCTTGGTGTGAATAGAACAAGCGATTAGAGAAACTGGGAGAGTTGGGATGAAGATGCGAATTATTCCAGTAACACACTTCCTCACCTCAAACCTCTTGTCAGACAGAATGGGAAACTTATCTGTATGTGTCAACAAACTGTGTTTACCCGACTGTATTTCTGCATTTTATTTCTTAGCTGGCAGTACACGCAGTGCTGATGTTGGCAAGGACAGTGGAGGCATCGATATCCACACAGCACTGGGAGCTTTGTTTGACACGAGTCGCCTGCCTCACGGAGATGATTCTGACTGCAGACTCTTTATTTTACTTACAGCATTAAAGCAATGTAGATTTTTCTTTGTTGCGAATTTGGCTGAGTAATCATATGCAGTGAAATGAAACAGTATTTGGACCTCTGGATTTTTTTTGCAACATTGATTTAATACAGATAAAATTGTGTTATTGTGAGTCTAGTTACAGGCCCCTGCGCTCTGGACCTGGTTTTCTGTTAAGAGTTCTCTGTTCTCACCCTCCTTCTGTGTTGAACCCAATAGCATCGTGCCAAACATAGTGAGCCAGACATAGTTCCTCACACTACAGAATTATTTTAAATGCCATTTGGAGTCCAAGGGTGATACCAGGTGTGCCTGTCAGATTTAGTGGTGTCTTCCTACCTGCTCTACCATAAAGTCCTGATGGAGGTGACTTCATGATGGATTCTGACCGAAGCGACTTTGCTGGCAGTTCTCCCTTTTTAAACATTCGAGGCTTTTTGGAACACTATAAATACTTGAAACGGTGCTGATAATGCCAGATATATACAAATTTGTACAGTTCTCTGCCTCTATATTGAACTCTGTATGGTCTGTTTGTGGTAGAAGTCTCTCTATTCACTTTTTTAATATGTGTGACATTTTCCTTTATCAAGGCATGATTACCTAAAAACTCCCTAGGTGAATTACATGAAGCAGCTGGAGAGTTGGAGTCTGGGATCGCTTTCTTCAAAAGAGCGCTGGCTTTGGCCAGGATGCACCTGAGCGCCCCTCAAGTTATAATCCTAGTTTAATGCACTTACACAAATTAATTTTGTGCTGTCTTCAAAATGATTCATCCTTTTCAAAAGTGAAGTTATTCATTCTGTCTTTTATACCTGTCTTGTAATATGCGATATATAGGGGAGCGTGTGATTAATGTTGGTTGAATTAAGAGCCAATTACGGACTTTTCCTTTACCTTCCTCT
This sequence comes from Pelvicachromis taeniatus, assembly GCA_015108175.1. Classification (NCBI taxonomy): domain Eukaryota; kingdom Metazoa; phylum Chordata; class Actinopteri; order Cichliformes; family Cichlidae; genus Pelvicachromis; species Pelvicachromis taeniatus. The sequence continues at coordinate 10,214 of VURO01026882.1, forward strand.
TTATGTTCCTGTTCGGTATTGTTTGGTTAGCTTTTCCCTTTATAATTTGTTATTCGCTAATTTTTCCTTCAAATGCAAACTGTATATAATTATCTTTTGAAACCGCTCCTGACTGGTGGAAGCAAGCCCTTGTTTAATTTCTACTGCATTTACTGTTGTGTCATACCTGATTTTCATCTCCTACACTGTAAAAACGACTCAAGAGAAAATAGGTTAACAAACCAGACGTCTTTCAGACACAGACGGATATTAGGATTCAATTAGAGTTGTCCAGTATTCACCCAGTTTTTCCTTTGTATGAAATGCATATATGGCTCTTAAGGTAACAAATGCTCCACTATGTTGATCAGCCCGACCCTCACCTTTCTCTTTTTAGAAAGAAAGACAGGTTGATAGCGAAAGTCCAAAAAGCGAAACAGTGATCCAGATCAAGCAAAAAAAAAAAAAAAATACCCTGCTGGTTAATGGGTTGTCACGTTTCAGTGATGTTGATAAGCTTTAATCAAAGATTATAACAGATGTGAAGATATGAATTTCTAAATATCCTGTTCCATGCTGTCATTTACTCCTGTTAATCTAGAATGCTAAGTTAATGCATCTGCTGTGCTAAAACGAAAGCAAACAACAGTTAACACTGTAAAATGAATTGCAGTAAAATAACTGCTGTTTCCTTTGAGATGTCGTTACAGTTATTCACAAAGTCATGAACGTGCCCACACTGACCGGCTCACCTGCTCCGACTAATACTTGTGGGAATCAAACCTATGACCTTTCAGTTATACAACTGTCCAGCTAATCTCTTGGGGTTAGAGAGAAAGCTACCCCTGCACTGAGACTAGTCTGTTCCTATCCTCCAGCTGCTCTGTCATATCCATTTTCACATAGTTTGAATAGTAAAGGACACACAGAGTTGAGAATAAACAGCGCAGAGAACATAATTCTGTGTTTTCAGAATGCTTGCGTCGGTTCTTTGTCTCGATTACACCCACTCCTGTGTAATGAGCTTACACCTCCTCCTATATCACACAGTAACTTTGTCTGGTTTTGAAGTAATGATGCTTTATGCACTCCTGAGATTGTGCGATTTCTATTTTGTATTGAAAGATGGCTCATAACTGGGTCAATGTGCTTTTAAAGAAAAGTTGGCACAAAGCAGCAAGGCGTCATGCAGTAATCAAATCATTAAGACCAGATCACTGTCAAAGTTTGTCTTATCTTCCATAACAGATGAACTGCTCCATATATATATATATATATATATATATATGTATGTGTGTGTGTGTGTGTGTGTGTGTGTGTGTGTGTGTGTGTGTGTGTGTGTGTGTGTTAAGCATTTTATGTTCTAGTTCTTAATGCTGTTCAGCTGAAACACTGATGCTTAGGGAAGTGGTCTGCTCTCCTTAACTCACAAAATTGAGTGGCTCCATTGTGTACAGCTATAAACAATCAGTAAACTGTAGCAGAGTAGACGGTTTAGTCACAATAGGATTGTTATTCCATCTGCAGTAAATTATATTTGCAGCGTGGCTCTGTTTTGGGACCTCCTGCCCTGCCACAGCAGCGGCAGCAAGACTGACTTCACAGAACAGAGCAGGCATCAATCATGGTGGACACGACATCAAGTAAATTGGAAATTAGCATGAAAAGCATGAAGGGTGGAGGTGGGTGTGCAAAGAATCTGAAGCAGCTTACATAGCGCGCCCCACATTAGATTTGCACATATGAAGGGAATCAGCTGAGCCATCAGCTGATGTACTGTAGGCTGACACTGAGATTTGCTGGCTGAGCCAACTAAACCTACGCTAAAACATTTAGTCATATGCGCATTCCATGAAATCGCATAACACATAAAATGTCTCTACAGTGGCGAGCTACAAAGTGGTTGTGAATAAAAAAGTCGGTTTGGGAATTTTAGACATTTGCTTTCCTTTGTGTAGTCTGGTGTGTCTGTGGCAAGATGTAAGATTTTCTGCACTAAATTAGTTATAAATGACACATTCTTGAATTATAGTGGGATCTCACTGGGTAGCAGCTCTGTCAGTGTATGTCTCTCTGTGCGTCGTCTTTTCCTCAGCATGATCCTCCATTTTTCCACCACAGTGGGTGTTTGTTACTTTGTGTGCCCTGTGTGATCTGACTCGGGAGAGGTAACACTTTCTCTGCTAAGTCCATTCCCCACTCCCCCTGCGATAAGATGATCTTGATAAGACATGAAGATAGCGTTCAGCTACAAAAACTCAATTTCCTTACTCCTTTGGGGACATTAGGCCATTTCCTTTTGCCTGAAAGAAAAAAAAAACAACAAATGCAAGAATTCACATCAGCCTGGCCCTGCATTACAGCACCTTTTCCACCTCATTGGCTGGCCTTTCCAGATGCTATCAAAAGGCAGGTGATTTTGGTGCAGCCCATAAGTTCTGCATTGCAGGGGCATAGGCAGTAAGCACAGATTGTGGTGCAGGTATCTATATGTCCTTTTTAGATTATCTGTAAAGCAATGGTCCCTGACTTAGAGGCAAACTCCTGAAAGCACAAAATACTATAAAATATAGAACACCCTCCTTTCTGGAGGTAACAAGATCTGGAATGGTGTCACATTTGGATTACAAGAAATGTCTATTCACATATCCCTTTGCTATCAGACCAACAAAGACTGTGAGTGAACACTCGCATATAGATTAGTAGTCTGTGTCTTTTGTAAAAACTTCCCTTTGGGCACACCCAGTGATTAGCAGCATTTGTCTTAGTGTTATAAAAAGAATTAAATAATGCCTCTCAGTCTCTGGATGGCTGAATCTTTTAGCAATTATGTGAGGCAATACAGGGGGGGGGGGACCCCTCTTTGAATGTTGTCAGATTGACAGGTCTATAAAAAAGACAGGCATATAGAAAAATGTAATTTCCACATACCGCTGTAAGCTTCAGCAAAGATTTACACCAAATTTATAAACGCTCTCTTATATCCTATCATTTACGCCTATTTAGGAGTTGATTTAGAAAGTGGAGTTAATGCATTTGCTGTGCTAGCGCGAGGGCAAACAAAAGAATAGTGTAAAATTTCATTTCTAGCAAAATAGCTGTCTTTTTCTTTGAGATGTACTTACACTTGTTCAGTGTTTTTTTTCCCCACACATAATGCTTTTAAGTTGAGAACAGAGAGAAGGAAACTCACTTCAAACATTTCATAAGCAAACATTGTCAAAAGTTGCAACAGATGTAGGAATTTTCTTTAGTTTGTTTTGTTAGCGCAGCTGAATTTGGTTCCTGTTGTTGCCAGGCAACAAATACCATGCTAGAGAAAGCTTGTAAGTTTTGGCTGTTATTGCCCAACAACCAAATCTTGCCCATGTAAGTAAAAAAAATGTAATCATGCAGGCTTAAAAAAACTATTGCATACAGACTTCTGTGCTGAAACTTTTATTTTAATGACTTTTGATTCCAGTGACTTGCCTGTAAAATGTCTGCAGGGTGCTGCAGCACAGTGATGAATGGTTATATAGCACTGATCCCACTCCCTACTGTCACCATTCATATGGTAATCCTAACTCAAAGCACACCCACTAATTACTGATGCACTTGGTCCCTGTTCGCTGCAGTGACCAGCAGACACATTCAAGACACAAAGAAAGAAACTGAAGAAACTGAAGCGATGGCCCGTTTATATGATGCACAAATTCATATGTTCATGTTTGGAACATAGTTCCAAATATATTTCAAAAGCAAAAGTGGATGAGGATATATGTTTTAGTTTAGATAAGACTTTATTGATCCTATGGCGGGGAAATTTGTCCGTTACCTCAGCTCAGGTACAGATAGTAGAAGAAAAAAAATATACAAAAATACAAAATGAATACAAACAAATACAAAATAAGTGCGATAATACATAGTTTTAATTGGTTGCGCACAAAATAAACAAAGAAAACAAACATAATGAGCAGGAAAATGGTGGGTTTATTCACGTAATGACAAGAGATATCACACTCAACAAATCCTGACTAGAAATCAATAGAAGAACTCCCAGATACCAAAAATGGTGGTGGTTCTGCCTGCACCACCAAGGAGCTAATCAATAGCTAAACTGGAAAACCAATACTGCTGTTTGCACTAATGCACGTCAAGATGCACGACAGTTTCAACTGTGTGTCAACATGTGTTAAATATCTACTTGTTTTAAAAGTGCAGACATGTGTAAGTCAACGCACAGTTTGTCCTGGCTAATGCAAATTGTATTGGTGCTCTGGTGGAATGGAAAACACACCAATTTATTGGCTGATGTTAGCTATTTGCCAGATTATCAATAGTATCTATAATTGCAGATAAATTAATTTTGTGTCAGGCAAAGCGTAAATAAACGAAGATAACAATGTTAGAAAACAAAAAAAGCTTAGCGATAAACCCAACAGACAACGGAATATCGCATTTGAAATGACCAAATATTGCTGTCGGTATTACAAATCCTGGATCCTTCTGGCTCTAATAAACATTTCTGCATTGTCACCAAACTTTGTGCATAGCCTGCAGGGAAGCGAAAGAACCCCAAAAACCATTCAACCTAATTTTTAAGCAACTGGTGATTTTACACTCAGTATTTTTATGTCCCAGAGCCCATGAAAATAAAAGTTATCCCCACCAGTTTAGAGGAGCTTATTTTCGACAGCCTGAAATAACTGGCAAGAAGCAAAGAGGAGCCAAGAATGGCTTGTATAAGGACTTTGGAAAATTATAAAATAACCCCACTGTAATCAGATCATGCCACCTGGCTTCCACTTTTCCCACAGCTCTGTTCAGATTGAAAACTACTTTCCAATTCTTTGCAAGACCCCTTATTGCTGTAGGCGATTTTGGGGGGAAAATGGAAATACCGCTTTATTAATGCATGGCAGAATGTAGTCACATCCAACTTATATTTTCATGTTTATATGACTGCTTGAATAAGACACTGTAAGAACATAATAGACTTTGTCAGATAAAACATAACATTTACATTTTATTGCATTTGTAAATCCCTTAAACCCAATGGGTCCCTCCTCTTAGTAGATTAGGATGTAATCTCACTGCTTCAGCCACGTTTCACTAGTCTAGCAACACGTTTTTCTCACGTAGCCTATAGTTGGGTTACTGCCATCTTCTGGTGGTAACAGCATAGTACCTACCACCAGGCGCTGGTAGTAAGAAATACATAATGTAACACATACAAATTGCAGTAAAAAAAAAAGTAACTATACACAATTAAATTTTATTATAAAAATTGAAAATCGTGACCATCCCTAATGTGCATACCTGCATACAGTACATCGATATTTTATTCACAAACTCCAGTGTAATGGTGGACTGTACAGAAAGACGCAAAAACTTTGATAGCGCGACATCTTGATTACCCAAAAGGTCCCAGTTGACTTTTAGCACTCTTGACAAGAGCTGAATTTCATTAATGAACATCAGATGACTTTGGGATTATTAGCCGCCCTGTGCCTCTGTGTTAGAATGAGCGTGTGTATGAGTCTATGCCTGCCCTCCCCTGTGACTAATGTATCATATGCGGCGGCAGGGTCGTCTATAAATAACAGCATGATGTTCACTTACTAGGAGGGAGGGGTGACTCGTGTCTTGCAGGTGGATGAACGGGTGGACGATGTGTGTATGCGTGCAATTTCTTCTCCATCTCCTCAGTTGCATAGTCTAAGCGGTCAGTTAAGTTTTTGGGGTTTTTTTTCTTGAGCAAATCGTGTGCAACTCAATATTTGGCCCACACACTCGCAGAGCGCCTGAGGCTACGGTACACAGCAGTTGCACGCTACCCAGGCTTGTGCTGATCTGTGTTTACCACATGCAGGATAGGTTGGGGTCTTAGTTCATACAACCTTGGGAAACAATAACAACACAGCTGTACTGCTGAGTGAGTGGGCATGCTTTGGCAGACTAATGTCAGATTATATCTGAAGAATAGCAGGATGGAGTTGGGGTGCTGGGTTGGCAGCTGAGGCAGGTTTTTTTCAGTCCTAAAGGGAAAAGACAACTATACAGAGAAGTCAATTATAAGTACTTGCTGTCAAAACAGTTGGAGATGTGTCAACATTAGGAACAGTATTAAAAGTGGCGATGGTTGATAAATTTGGAAAGACGTGCGTGTGGTGCAGCCCTAATGAAGTTATCAATAACGAGTAAAAAGATTGTGTAGAAAGTGAGATATTCCCACATTTATGGGTGGGAATCACAATATGATATTGATCACAGTACTGAAGTCACAGTTGTGAAAGCTGCTGCAGTCACAAAACAGTTGACTTAGTTAACTTCAGAGTGATGATTTCATGTGTTCACTGTTAGTTTACTGATTCTGATTTTAGTAGTTTTTATTTTGGGTCTATCAGATAAGCTGCTCACTTTATACTTGTATTCATGTACAAGAATACCAAGCTAATGCATGACATGCTGTGTTGAAATGGGTCCAAACTATGCTTACATGTACAGTGACAATAAAAAGAAAGGCAGTGTAATCCTTTAAGCCCTGTATCCGATGACTATTGAGAAACATGTTTATTCCCTGTCAGCTCTGCTCACTTACAAATGGGCTGCACCGGATTCATCGTGAGGCTTTTCTATATAGAAAGCTTCCGGAATCAGTCTGTCTCCTGTTCACTTTCTGGGGTATACTTGACATTTTGATACTTCTAATATATAGGCAGCAATTTTCACCGCCACACTGCAGATACCCATCTGTGGCACTGCAAAGCAAAGAAGGAAGCAAGAAGAATTACATTTATGAAGTCAGAGCATAGATTTTAGATGCAAATACAAAACATTATGTGTTACATAGTTAGTCATTTCCACATGTGGTAGTTAGCGTTGGGCTAAAGCCCATTCTTAGCCTAAAGGATAGGCAGGAAGGAGCCTGTGATTGCATTCATAACCCCCCCCCCCCCCTTAAAG
>VURO01026883.1:0-23721 GCA_015108175.1 Pelvicachromis taeniatus
TGGCGACAGTGGGAAGGAAAAACTCCCTTTTAACAGGAAGAAACCTCCGGCAGAACCAGACTCAGGGAGGGGCGGCCATCTGCTGCGACCGGTTGGGGTGAAAGAAGGAAGACAGGATAAAAGACATGCTGTGGAAGAGAGACAGAGATTAATAACAAGTATGGTTGAATGCAGGGAGATCTATTAACACATGGTGAATGAGAAAGGTGACTGAAAAGGAAAAACTCAATGCATCAAGGGGGTCCCCCAGAAGTCTGAACCTATCGCATCATAACTAAGGGAGGATTCAGGGTCACCTGATCCAGCCTAACTACATGCTTTAGCAAAAAGGAAAGTTTTAAGCTTAATCGTAAAAGTAGAGATAGTGTCTGTCTCCCGAATCCAAACTGGAAGCTGGTTCCATAGAAGAGGGGCCTGAGAACTGAAGGCTGTCCCTCCCATTCTACTTTTAAATACTCTAGGATTAACAAGTAAGCCCGCAGTGTGAGAGCGAAGTGCTCTAATGGGGTGATATGGTACTACAAGGTCATTAAGATAAGATGGGGCCTGATTGTTTAAGACCTTGTATGTGAGGAGCAGGATTTTGAATCCAATTCTGGATTTAACAGGGAGCCAATGAAGGGAAGCCAATATAGGAGAAATATAATGAAATTTAATGAGAAATCTGCTAATCCTAAGAACATAGACATGTCTCGCTAGAGTTCATCCACTTTCTCAGCTTTTCCTGGGATAATTATCTCTGCTAGGTGGTATATACTGTAACTATATGAAAGCAGGTACTTCTCTTGAAGGCTTGTGAAAGCTACATCAACACAAATAAGTAACATTATGTCCATCCAGATGAGTGTTTCAGCTTAGAAACTTATAATCTACATACAGTGTCATAAGACACATTGGCAATGAAGTGGACTCTTAAGCAGCACCTATTGCTGACAAGTTCAAAAGCTTTATTGGGTAATAACAGGCCAATAGAGAAGGAGATATCAGTTACAGAGATTCTTGGGGTCAGTTCAGGTTACACCAAACAGAGGTGGTTCACAGAAGTGTTTAAGAGGGTTTTGCTCAGAGTGTGCGTGGTAGGTCTGGGGAAGATACTTGGAAAGGGGCCATTGGTCTGTTTTGCGCCATTGAAAAGAGTTATCGAATGGTGTGACGACCAAAGGGTGGGAATCCGGGATTTCACCTAGACAAACAAAGCAGCAAACAGACCAGCGCGAGTATGACATTGCAAATTATATTGCGCGTTTGAAAATGAATGTGAATTGACCATACACTTAAACTGAGAATGTGCATGCTGGTGTAAACAGAAAGCAAAGGCACATACTGACTGACAAGATCCAACCAGGAATGAATCGTAGACGTTTTCATGGTTTCCAAAAGTCCTATTTTCTGCCTAGTCAACACTCAAAATTACAGAGCCCCTCTGATGACATTCATTGACACGAATGCGTAATTCATTGCCATCTTATACCCAATTCGTGCCCACAAACTAGCATTTCGTTGCCACAAATAAGCAATTCGTGCCCTCGAAGTAGTATTTTGTGGCCACAATTTATTTATTTTTTTGACCATGTCATCAGAGGGACTCTGTACAAAATAGACTTGCTCCCTGGGACAAGTTCCAAAATGTGAGTTTCCAGTGACCTAAAGTTGTTTGTGTGTGAGAGGCCAAAATTCAAAGAAAAATTCAGCTTTTTAGGGTATTGTATGATCTTCCAAAGCACAAGTATGATGTGACGTCTGTGAATGTCATGCTGCTTTTTCGTCTCCTTTCTCACAGTACTTTTCATCTACTGGGTGCTGGCGTTCATCACGAAGTCCATAAAGTTGTCGAAGTTTGCCGAGTTCAATGTTGGACCACAGTATCTGAGGTTCTACATCACTGCACTGTTAGTGATCCTGTATGGACTTCTGATGGCCGTGGAGATCAATGTCATCAGAGTGAGGGTGAGGAAACGCATTTCACGCTACATCAGTTTAATTCAAGGACTTTTGTTTCTTGTAGATTGCAATCACCTGGCCCCCAAAATAGTTTTGTTTTTCTTGTTTTTTCCTGCTTAGATTAATTCTGTTTGTGTCTTCTTCTAGAAATATGTATTCTTTGCCAACCCTCAGAAAGTTAAACCACCAGAAGATTTACAGGATTTGGGGGTTCGTTTTCTGCAGCCTTTTGTCAACTTGCTGTCAAAGGTAGATTTTCAGAACCGTTATTAACACAAAAAGGTTAAAATGCAAATTTCAAAGTATATATTTAAATAATATTTAGACCACAAGTACTAAAAAGCAAAAGAGCCAATGAAAGAACTTATGTTTTTTTATGCCTCTTAATCAATATTGAGTGTGGCAGAAATTTACTGGAACACAAATTGGAAGCACAGCACAGAAAATTCTTGGCTCGGTTTTTAGGCGACATATTGGTGGATGAATCCTCTCATCATCGGAGCCCATAAGAGGCCCATAGAGCTGAAGAAGATCGGCAAGCTGCCCAAAGCCATGAGAGCCCTCACCAACTACCTGCGGCTTAAAGACGCCTATGAGGATCAGAGGGTGAGCAGATGAAGGCCATAAAATGATTTAAATAACTGCAGTGAGTTTCAGTGGTTTTTCTAAATGAAAATATACAAATCTAATTTCTCTGCTTTTTCCTTCTATTCTCCATCCTCACAGACACCAGAGGACCCGGATCGGTCTCCGTCGATCTGGCGCTCCATGTATCGAGCGTTTGGCCGTCCCATCCTGCTCAGCAGCACCTTTCGCTACTTGGCAGATCTGCTGGGCTTTGCTGGGCCCCTCTGCATCTCTGGGATCGTTGAGCAGTTGAATACTGAAAAAGATGCTTCAGTAGGCGAAAGCATGAAGGTGGGTATATAAGAAGGAATATCTGTGATCTCATATCTTTGACATTCAAGAAAGAGAAAGGAAAAGACACCTTAGTACTGTTTACATGAGGCCAGCAGATTTTTATCTACACAAACACATTTGCAAACGGACTTCTGCATAAAGTATATCCAAAATCAAATGTCAGCTTATTTTTTTAAACAGATAAAGTTTAAGTTCTTTCCTGTGCATGCTCTAGTTCTTATAATGCATGCAAATAATTTTAGCCCTTTAATGCCAACCTGTGGCTGGAGTTACCAAAGTTACCGTTAAAACCGATGGGAGCACTTAAACCCTCATTGGGTTAAACTTTCTTTCTTTCAAGCTTTTTTCCATCTTCACTGGTTGCACAGTTACAACTTATTATGGAATATTTTGGCGTGGCTTTGAGTATGGTTTTATTTTCTACCCTTAACCACAGTCTTCCAATTAATGTTTTTTGTACTGTAAAGTGTGTTTTATATGACTGATTTGGACTCTAGAGTCATTTACATTGTGGGCTTCTTCCCATTTTATTTTTTAATTTCGACTTTCTGCCTTTGCTCTTTTTCCCGCCCTGTCATTTCCATGTGTGGCTAGCAAATCAACCTCCTGTGTGGTCTTAATACTTGTAACCAAGCTTTCCTGTGTTCTTGGTGTTTTTCTAGCTTTCCTTCATGCTCCTAGTTGATTTCCTCATGCATAATGCTTTGGATGTTTGGTTGTTCACTGTTTTGTCAGTGTTTTCTTTGCTGTGAATTTTTTTGCCACTTGCTTCCTGCGTTTGGGTCCTCTTTCCTATCAGAGGTGTATTTATTTAAAGATGACCCATTCTGCTCATTTCCAGCTCTGTATTCTTGTTCTTGGACGCTTCGTGATTCACACCTCAGCATAAACATCATTTTTCTTATACCAGGCTTTGGTGCCATGCCAGAGAGCTGAGTGATTAACATAACCATATTAGGAATATGCACTCTCTTTGACATCATACATATCTAAGAGTAGAAAAAAAACAGAGTATTTAGAGACTCACGCCTGAGCTTTAGGATCACAGGGATTGTTTATAACCTAGCTCATGTCACATAATACTAACCCTAATATTTGATTTAAAAAAAAAATGAATTCAGCATTTAAACAATATAAAAATGTCATAAAATAAGAAAAAGCAGACGGTGTCCAGTATATATAGTATGTTTTTAGAGTACAGTGCTGCAAGAACCGGTGCCAGAATTTAACTGTGGTTGAGATGAAGATGTTTAACGTCATTCGTTTTCCCTTTTGAGAAATCATCCTGGAATCATAACCTTTTACTCAGGCACAGCTGATGTCTCTAACACCGTCAACAAGACCAAAGCTTTGCTAAGTGTTTGCATAAGATCGTTATATCAGTGGTTTAGGGCAGATCAGTGAGACATCATCGGTCATTAACACACTCTAACTGTTGGGTGGTCCAATCAGCCAATGAATGACTCACTCTAAGCACGACATCAACAAGGCGTTGGTCACAGTCATCATGATGATGATAAAACAAAGATAAAATGACATCACACACACTTTACATGCAAGAGACCTTGTTGATGTAACTTTTTAACCAGAGCAGCTTCATGGCTGACTCTTGCATGAAACCAAACCTGCGTTCCACTTAAACAAGTATTTTTCCTCACAATTAAAAAAAAACGATGTTGTCAGCAATAAATAGTCTCCTGATGTCTTGATATTCCACTGTATTCCGTATTTGTGTTTTTAGACATCAAGGAAAAGATATAAGCAGATATTAATTTAAATTCAAGCAGATGATGATGATTACATTAAGTCAATGAATTGCACCTTTTAGTTACTTGATACAGTTTTGGGTTTTGGAAATCAGCCACAAAGGACACACGACATCAGGTTAGCTGCATAAATCCACAAAGAGTAGAAAATCTCCTCACCTGCCAAACCTTACTTTAACTCCTAGAGGCAGGGCCCAGAGCGGCTTACAGTGAAGTGACATTAACGGTTATGCAGTTTTTTGTGCCACAAAAGTGGATTTTTTTTAATGTGGCTAAATCACCATAGTAGCCAATGCTGAACACATAGCCAGGTGAAAAACAGGTTATGTTAAGAGTTTGGTTTAAAATTAGCTGTAAGCACCACATTGTCATTAATTCTTGTTTCAATGGAAGTTTCAATGGATCCCAGTTTAAAGTTTCAGAGTTCCAACGTGCAGCCTTTTGCATTTCATGTTTAATTTTTTTTTCCATAGATTGTTTTCATAATTTTATCAATATCGCCTGATTGGAGCAGGGGGCACTCGTAGGGATCATTTCACAAAAACAGTCATGTGATGCGTGAAATGCCCCTTTTTATGTGAGCGTGCACAGAGCCTGAAGCAGAAAGTCCATCTTAACAGAGAAAGTTAATAACCACCGTTGTGAATGCCTGCTATCGCTGTCTGCGGTTTTAGGTTTTTTGGAGTCAACTAAGGCAAAGAAAGCCTGGCTGTGTCGTTGTCCCTAGTGTACGACGACACAGCCCCTGGTGAACTCACAAAGGGGGTAAGACAGCAAAGTAAAATGACAAAGAGCTACAAGAGGAAAACACCTTCAAACTAAAACAGGAAGTAACAAAGGATCAAACTGTCAGATTGAAATTGAACCTAGTATTAGATATTAATATTTCACTAAGATTTAATTACTCATTTATTGACGGTGCCAGAACCCCATTGTAGGTCGTTCTTGGTCTGTAATCTTCCCCCACACTCTTCCAACTTCTGACAAGTCCATCATCATACTTGTGGCTGTTACAGAACCAGGTAGAAATACAGCTGCAATATAAAAAGGAATTTAATCAAGATCTGTGGTGATTTATACTGCAATGAAGAAATTCAAACACATATGAAAGTTCTTACACAAACACATTTTACAAAATTAAAGCATTTAATGTTTTATTACTGAGGCAGCCCTTCTAAAAAAATTCATGTTTATGTGTGACGTGAAGCAGGTGCTTCACCTTCAGAGTGTGGTTAGTACGCCTATATTGATGTAGGCTCGACAGTGTTCCACTTAAGGCTTTTATTTTGAAATGACACTTATTGTGGCATGGCCTTCACACAAATGTGCAGTTGAAGTGACAGTGAGTGGGAGACTGTGGAAAGGCCAGACTAGAATTTAGTTTTAGCTTTAGTTCATTTGTCTCCCCTCAGATTTGTTAGTTCGTTGTTTTATTCTTGAGTCTGAATTGCTCATTGACTTTTTGCATTTTTGTTATTTTCCTTTTTAAAATTTTCCTGCAACCTCGGAGCGAATTCTATTATTAATTTTCAGAACTGCTTCTCATAGATTTCACTATGATACTGAATGAAAATGTTAAATTGAGCTAATCAATTTGGATGCTCAGTTTAAGTAATTACACAATATCTGGTTTCCTGCCTGATAGCTTAGGATACACCAGCATGACACATAATTAGCTTGACCAAACTTGCAATGTACACAACATTACAAACCAATGTAAATGTCTCCATACAATAAATCGGGCAGAGCAGACAAAGATCAAGCAGACTGTTCACAGACAGCCCTTCTGGCAACCAAATATACACCAGCAGAATTGATCATAGGCATCAACTCCTCTTAAATCCATGCCAGGATCTCCAAAGGTCATAAAGCAGTCAGGGCTTGTAGGAGAGGCAGAACAGATGCTTTTGTAATGAGAGCGTATTTTCACGCAGTCCACTTAGCTGGATGCTGGTATAGTAGATGTTGAGCTGTTGTCAGGTCTGTGCCTGCCGGTTAAAGTGGGTGTAATGGGCAATAGAGATAGAGAGCAGAGCATGGCTGCATTTTTGAGTGACATGGAAAATTCCCCACTCACCTCACACTCTCTGTCTCAGTGTAACGTAGAGAGAGGGACTGCTTAGCGTCACTGTGGGATTTTTGAAACAACAATTCATGTGTATGGGTAATTCTTTTCAATACAGATTTATTTATTACTTTAACAACTTTTTGTTTTTATTTTTTTAACTGTGCTAGAAATGGGACACATACTAAAATTATTTTATGTAGAAACAAAATGATAAAATATTAGAATAAAATATTCGGTCTCTTTTTTATTCATTTTTACCACAAATTAAAACATTGTAAAAAAAAAAAATGCTGTATTTGAAAACGGCAATCGTGCTTTCTGGTTTAAAACCCTGGTTACGTGGGGCTCATGGACAAAGCACTAAGAATCACCATGGCACAGCCATCAGTTGCTTGGTTACCAGCTGATAAATAACAATCAGTCTGGATCATAATTTACTTTCATCTTATTATGGAGGTCACTGCAAATCAATAGACAGTGATTCTGAGTGATCACCTTTATTCTATGATTATGTAAATGGAAGTAGTTTCTCTCAAGGTGACAGTAGCTCCATCCATGAGGGGTCAATTAATAGTTTTATGAAAATGAATCATGGATTAGTCTCAACACTCACCAGAGCTTAACCTAACTGAACACTGATAGACTTTGGATCGATGTGTCAGACAAATCTAAAAAAGCAAGCGTTCCTTCCTTTTTAAGAGCTCCAAAGACCTGGACAATTATATCTCTTTCACAAAGCCCATATGCTATATGTAAATGGATTTAGCCACTAGGGTGTAATTTGGGGGGTGGGGGGATTTCTCCCATTCTGGTCTGCATGTCCCTCCCTCTGCTAAATAATTTTTAGCCCCAGTGGGGATATAAAAATATAAAAATTCATCCCCTTCTCTGTTTCAACAAGCAGCGTTAAGAACCAATCCATAACACAAAAGACAATAAATCCATTTCTGACTTTCACTTTTGGCACTTGCAATCCCGGTACAGTAGAGATGACACTGCTTACGAGAGAATGCCCCCAATACTGTTGCAATTCAACTTCACATTTTTCACATTTTTCACAACTTTTCACATTTTTACTGCTGCTGCAGAGTGAAAACTGATTAAAGGAAAGAGAAGCGATGCTAAGAAGTGGAATCTTAGCATCAGATTTTACAAAAGACTCTCAATAAGTCCTAGAAATACTCTTTCTTTAACTAAATAAATGCCCAATCATCTAGATTATTTAATAATAATTACATTAATAATAATAATTTTATTAACTGACAAAATGTTCTGCAGTTGCATTTTGACATTATTTATTTACATGATAAATGATAAAGAACACATTTTTGAAACACACTTATTTACATTGTTACTGATGCCTGTCCAGAATGTCCGTCAGAAGTTGAATTAAAAAACATCTGTATCTGAGAGAATATTTTCACATATTTTGCTAGCTAATTTTGGTTTGTGATTGAAATAGGGATATGCTCTTGTTAATGCACCATCTACAATGTTTTGTGGAACAGACAACAGACTGTCATCAAATGAGAAATGAGTTTGATCTCTTATCAGGTTACAGAGAAGAATCTCATCTTTGTACCTGTTGTCTGCTTGTGTTTGTAGGACACCCATTTGGGTGTCTACCTCATGTCTTCCAGTGAGCTGCTGCAGAACAGCTCCATCCTGGCTGTTCTTCTTTTCCTGGCTTTAATCCTGCAGAGAACCTTCCTTCAGGCCTCATACTACGTCACCATTGAAACAGGCATAAACATGCGGGGAGCTCTGCTGGTGAGTGATGCATCGTGGAAAATAAAAACTCAGACTGGTGTTTCAACACTCGGGTGTCGCTTTGAAAAGCCCTTCATGAGTGATCTCTGTGATGCTTTAGAGTTTTATCAGCTCATACAACCACTATCTGTCACCTCATGTGACACCAGGCTTTTTTAATTGCTGATGTAAGAGCCAGCTTAATAGCCACACAGAGGTTTCATTGGACACCTGTTATGAAGTGTAACAACAGTCCGGTAGATTTCAGTTGACAGTCAGTGTTGAACAGAAACATGGGGGAGGGTGAAAAATCGCCAGGGCTGATGTAAATCGATGATGTCAAGGCATTTAGTTAGCATTTCTATTTAATTCAGTTATGTAAGTCATGGGTTTATTTATAGGAGGAGTCCCTCAGTGGGATAAAGTCTTTGGCATTCTACACTGTAGTGCTGAAGCTCTCCATTAACCTGTTAAAAGTAAAAGCCAAAACAGCACTTTTTAATAAATGTTTTTAAAATGCTAAATTCTAAAAGAATGTGCTATGTTATAGGTATTTCTTTTCACATTTATTTTTTAGCATTTAGTCTTTATCAAGACAGACTTATACACAGAGGAAGACACAGGAAAGTGGCTTTCAATATGCTAAAATTGCTGAACTTTACTCTGTGCTTTGACTTTCTAATAGAAAGAAAACTTAAGAAAACTGAAAGCTTTTTCATGGTTCATTCCAAAGATTCTAAGTCTAATATGGAAGCCAGTTGCCATCTTGGTTTTTTTGGAGCCAGAAGTAGCCATACTTGGACTAGTGGCTAGATTGCCAACCTATTGACTAATGCTAGTAAGTTTGTTTACTTAACTGCATTATTAGACTGTATGTAGACAAAAATACCTGCTAGTAGCATACAGTAGCTAGGTAACAGTGCTAAGTTATAAAACTACTAGCTTCCAATAGTAATCCTTCAATTCCATGTAAGACACTGGACGTTTTGGACCGGCTATTAGTACCATTAGCCTCACACCAAGCCATAGTATTTTGCTTGTATTTGCAATTCTTCAAAATGCACCAACAGCACAAACACAGTTGAGAGGTCCAGTTCAGTGATTCGTATTAGCAGAAGTGAAGCCTAGAAGACAGTAGCTACAGCCACCTGTTCTTCAAAGTGTCCATGCCTCTGATAATGCAAACTTTAGGCATATTACGATTGAAATGAGGGGAATATGTAGTGTAGTAGGAAATTAGCTTTTTCTGTATCATCCATCTGGATTTATTTATTCTGCGATTTGGTTCTGGTACCTCCCCACACTCAATAAACACAGACGTGACATTACTAAAGTCAGGCGGGTTCCACAGTAGCTTGCAGATGCTCAGTGACTTTTGAAAGCAAAGCGACTGCTTTCAAAAGGTTGGAATTATAGGCGAACTAATGTCCATCCATCCATCCGTCCGTCTGTCCGTCCGTTCATCCATCCATCCATCCGTCCATCCGTCCATCGTCTTAAACTTTCCTTCATCTGTATTGTTTTCCATCTTGTCTAGGCAATGATCTACAACAAAATCCTGCACCTATCCACCTCTAACATGTCAATGGGGGAGATGACATTGGGGCAGATCAACAACCTGGTTGCTATAGAAACCAACCAGCTCATGTGGTTCCTCTTCCTCTGCCCCAACCTGTGGGCCATGCCTGTACAGGTAAGATGAGCCATATTCCTAAACATTTTTGGATATGTTTTACTCCTATCAATAGTTTTTCAAGTCAAGTCTTTTTGTTTCTTTCCAGATTGTGATGGGAATAATTCTGCTCCGATATTTTATGGGCTCGAGTGCCTTGGTAGGAGCATCTGTCATAGTTCTGCTGGCTCCGGTCCAGTACCTTATAGCTACAAAGCTGGCAGACACACAGAAAATCACACTGGTAAAGAATATATTTATACAAATGTTTTCGCAGTTTACAAAACAAAATTTCCTGCATAATTTTGAATAAAATTTTAATTGAACATCTTATTTGCTATTTCAGGAACACAGTACAGATCGCGTTAAAAAAACCACAGAGATCCTAAAGGGTATAAAGTTGTTAAAGCTGTACGCCTGGGAGAACATCTTCTGTGACAGTGTGGAGGAGACCAGAGGCAAAGAGCTCACCAGCCTCAGAACTTTCGCCTTCTACACATCCATGTCCAGTAAGATGAAAATCAGTAGCAGTTTTAAGTATGTGAGGAGAATTTCTGCAAACCAGCAGAAATTTTATTTGGTTGGCATGTACAGAATGAATCTGTTTTGTTTGAAATACCACACATACATTCAGCGATGGTTAGCATAAATTATTTTACGAGGAAATAAGGCAGGTTTTTCATGCATTTTCCACCAAGGCAGGTAACAGTCCACTTCTAGCTGCACCTTCTCCTCCAGTGTCCAATTTGGCAATTAGTTCATCCATGTTTGAACTTTTTCTGTTTTCTAAACGCGCAAATCAGTCAGTGCATGATTTCATTGCTCCGCCCATCAAAAAGTATGTGCATGCGCAAATATATCGCCTATCGTCAGTTATTGGACTAACGATTGTTGTTTGGAAAATTTTTACATTTCACCCAACCTTACTAGGAATTATTTTCACAGTGCAGATTAATAGACAATTAAATTACAGCTCTAATTACTTCACTTGGTTTTCAGTTGGTTATATTCAATTTATACATGCTTCCCTTAGGTTCTTGTCTAGCCCACATTCATAAGTACTGTTTTTGAATAATGGTTAAAACATTGCAACATTTTATTTTCAAAAAATATATTTTTTAAAAAGGACTTAAAGCATGTTATATATCTTCTGAATCAGCTAAGTTACTTTCCTACCAGTAAAACCTGTTCCTTTTTTTGTGCAGTTTTCATGAATGCTGCTATTCCCATTGCTGCGGTTCTAGCTGTAAGTCAGTTATATTACAGTCTGTAAAAGAATTTGACTCTGTTTTAAATGTTCTACTTGCTTATTTCTTAAGCTGTTATTCAACAGCATAAGCATGAGATGTTACATTTGTGTTTTTATTTTGCAGACATTTGTGACGTATCACATCCTCAATGAAAAAGGCCCCAGTCCTTCTCAGGCTTTTGCAGCTCTGTCACTGTTTCACATCCTGGTCACCCCGCTCTTCCTGCTTTCCACTGTTGTCAGATTTGCTGTGAAGGCACTGGTCAGGTGAGTGTTTAGATGTATTTGTATTGTAAAAAGGTTGTGGACAGCTGGTTGGGATGTTTTGACTGAGGGAGAGGGGATGTGGACATGACTAAACATGGAGGACAAACTGGACATGGCTTCAGCGACAAATCTAATTAAAGGAACGGCGAGGAAACCCAACAGCGGTGACGAGAAACTCTAAACTCCTGAGAGATTACTGGTATTGGACTCATCACAGTCACACTGTTAATGGGCTCTGTGTGTGTGCGTGTGTGTGTGTGTGTTCTTACAGTGTTCAGAAGCTTGGTGAGTTTCTTCATAGTGATGAAATTGGAGACGACAGCTGGAGAAATGGTGACATATCTGTTTCCTTCGAAGCTGGAAAGAAACCCATGGGGATGGTGCGTTACGATACCAGATCAATAAAAAAGACCAATCAGGAAAAGAGCAGATGTAACAGTTTGTATTTTTGACTGCTACGTCTTTGAAGTTGTTTGGGGTATTTTAACATTTTAACACTCAGTGAAAGGCAGGCCTAATCTTGTGGTTGTCTGAGTCTTTAGTCACACAGCGTCTGCTCTTCAGTGGGATTATCACTGTTTGTGCCCAAATGGACAGTCAGACCTCAAAGCTGAGTGACTCATATGATTCATTAGAGCTGTAATGGTTTTCAGATAGGATTGTAACAGGAAATAAAAAAACAGCATACCCATTTGTGAAATACTACATGGGTGTAATATTTTTTCAACTCATTTTATTCTTAACATCAAGTAAGATTAGATAACATAGGAAATACAACCCCATAACAGTAATACCGGACTTTGTTTACCTGTCCATTATTATTTTATTGCATCTGCTTAATGTTAAAAACACAATTTTTAGACATTCTTTAGCAACTGAACTTCTTATGTGTCGAAACTGAGCAGCAGTCATGTGGTGTTTGCTGAATGTAACTTATGTTTTGCAGCTTTTTTGCTGATTAAGACAAACAAGACCAAAGCGGAGATATTTGACCATAAACTTATATATCAGCACAAACGCCTCATACTAACTGTCTGCATGATGGTGGAGAGATTATGATTTGGGATTGTTTTCTAACCACAGCACCCGGGCACCTTGCAATCACTGATCTCCTCTATACACTAAAATATTCTAGAGTCAGATGTGAGGGCATCTACTTGACAACAGAAATTGTCCTTCTCTAGCAGGTCCATAATCCTCTGTTATGTAGCCAATATGGAGATCTTTGAGAGCGAGAAGTGTGAGTTTTATGAATACAGCATGCAAACTGGTACTTGCAGTACACTCACATACTGTAGCCTGACTACTATCTTCTTGATGAATGCGTGGATACTTTTACTTTTGTGTGCAGATATTAGTTGTAGAACTTCACGTGCAATTCAAAAACACAGATGAACTTTGTTTTTTATATCTGGATCATAAAATAATGAGGACTGAGCCCACTGGGGCAACGTTTTCTGCTCCCAGAGGAAGTACAGCAGATGCAAAAAAGTCTTATGTTTATTATCAAACGTTCACTCCCATCTCTCCCTTTTTCTCTTCGGTTGTCCCTCTCAAGACCAAAGCCATCAACAGGAAGCAGCCAATGCGCTACCAGATGGAAAACTATGAGCAGCCAACCAGGCGACAGATGAGACCCTCGGAGACAGAGGATGTGGCTGTAAAGGTCAGGCTCAAAGTTTATGTGTTAGGGGAATGCTTACATGGGTGTAAGTTAGATAGAGGCTATGAAGACATGTAAAAGGCTAAACATGGACCCACGGCTAGCCATTTATCAATGAACTTGTTGTTTTTTTTGGCAGCTTTAGAGGAACTGGCTGTAGTTTAATTTGTAGTAACTGACACCTCTGACTTTCCAGAGCTGTAGATATAAGATAAAGAAAGTAGATGATGGGACTGGAAAGACATGATGAGTGTCAGAGCAGAAAGCTTTGTCTTGATATCGGACCCACTGGCATCTTGGAGGGTTTTCAGCATGTGACACTAAGCGTGGTGGTTATGAGCAACACATTTAGATGCAATGAACTCAGCCGTCCAGACTGCCGCCTGGCACTTTTACAGTTCCCTCTTGAAGGTAAATAGTTTCTTGACGATGGTTATGCTTAGATGCAGAGGAAAGGTTCCTGTTCTGATGGGAATAAAGACAGTGGAAACTCATTCAGCCGTGTTATTGGCTGTCTGTTCAAGGCAGGTGCAAGATTTCCCTGACAAATACACCTGGAGAGTGGACAGCAGACACAATATAAACACCTTTTGAGAAATAGCATCAGTTGGATAAGCACGGAAGAGCTGTGTGCTGTTGCCGCCACTTATCTCACTTTTATGAGCAGCTGTTTCATATCTTTATTGTTTATGCATCCATGGGTTTTTGCAATTGCCTGGAATCATACATGTGGCATGCGTGTGTGCACAGACTCTCACTACTCTCAGGAAGTGCAGGATTCACATGAGAATTTGTTGCCCCTTAAAGGGCCTTGTGGATGTGTCCAAGGTTTTCTCAGCCCCTCTGTGAAGACTCCGCTTCCTGTCCCATCCCTGTGGAGTGATGCTATTCCCCAGATGGCAGCCCCCCAATTAGAGTGGTAGCTTTTCCATGCTTGACACAGACCTTGTTGACTTGTCAGTGTAGAACTTAATTGTTATGCATTACACGCCCCCAAATATACAAGGTTATGGCCATTTAAAGGAGTCCTAGTTTGCCTTTGCTTTTCCTTTTTCTGTCAGATATGTATTACAATGGTGGATGCTCATGTTAAACATGGCCAAAGCTTCAGATAATGAGGTCAGTATAAGTAACCCGTCTACTCTCAGCTCTACGTTGAGCAAGTGGACTTTTAGATTGAGAAGAAGTGGTTCATACATTACCTAACAAGCACAAAATCCTGGGAAGAGACAGAAATCACTTTGGGGTTTCACCAGGAAGAACATCAGACATAAAAATCTATCACATCAAACATGTGGAGCTTCCTGCTATGGTGACCCCCGTTTTTTTTAATCGAGAAAGTTAAACTGTGAGATAGTCCTGACACAGGCAGCATTAACCATGCATGTTTATTAGTAGACAGAGAAACTGCTTGGAGAAAATACAGGATGACCATGCAAACTCCACACAGAAGGGTTTCTGTGTGGAGGTCCAGATCCAGGAAAATCCAGGACAGAATGCAGATATAGCATTAATGTTTGTGTAGTTCTCCTTAGATTCTGAGAATAGAGGAAAGGAAGCTGCTGCCTTCATCATACAGGCTTTAAATCAGGTTCATAAAGGGTTTAACTCGGGTTCACACATGCTTGAGAAAGCTGCAGAGAAATACACCAGGGTTCATCTTGTTTTTTTATATTCGCTGTCGTATTTACATATCGTCAGGCCCATTTCTTGCAGCTGCACATTTTCTATTAAATATTTTTACTACATTTATCGACTCTCAGCAAAATCTCATCTTTTTATTTTCACTCCCCTTTCTACACATCTCCTCTCCCTGTTGCTTTCTCCTTCCTCCCTTGTCAAATTGTTGATAGTATCTTAAATTGCTTTCCATTTTTATATGTCATCTTGCTTTTTGTAATCTTGGTTGTTTACTTTTGCTCAGGACCCTGGACATAAATCTGAGATTTCCAGTGTGTGTTTTGGTGGTCATGCATGAACAGCCGGCTCAGTTGAGGTGTATTTGTTTCTTAGTCAGTGAGTGTAAAACAATGTCTAAATATCATAATCTTTATTGTTGGTATTATAATCTTTTAAAAGAAAACTTTCATCATATCACGATGCTCTTGGGATTGGGTCATCAGGAAACTTTGAGGAAAATTTGCGTTTCGGGGGGTGTCCCGGCATAAAATAATAAAAATAAATAAATGCAACAGATGGGAGGAATGTAAACAGACATGAGGGGATGTAGACGAGACAAAGGTTTGTTACGTGCTGATCGGTGGGTTTCTGGACACAAATAATGAAGCATTCAAACAGAAATTCCATTGATAGTGGAGCTTAAATTTAAGACTTCCATTTGATCCACACTCTAGGTTGTTAGTTCTAAGTTTCTAGATTCATGCAGTTCCCAGTTTAGGTTGCTTGCAGGTTGTTTTGTAGTTTCTTTTCAGCCACAAATAAAGGCTCATTTTCAGTTTGAAACAATCTCTCACTCTTCATCATTGTCTGCACTTGGATCCACACCTCTCAATCTCCACACGGTTCACAAACCGTGACACCTTAATTCCTTACCTCTTCATGAACACGTACGTGTTTCAGACAGCTGTTTGACTGATTGTCATCATTTTCTTTTAGACAAAGTTGATTTCTAACCAAGCTGAATCCTTCTGTTCTTTCTTGTGTTGTGTTTCAGTCAGTAATGGAAAATAAAGTAAATTCATTTTCTTTGCTGCTCATCCAGCTATGCTTACCGGGGGTAACTGATTATGGAAATGGAAGTAATTATCATTCGTTCATTTTTGGTTAATGTCTATAAGCTTGTCTTTTAAAGGGAGGTCTTTAATGGATTTTCCACTAGGCCATAACACTAAAATTAAAGTCATTAGTTCCACTTACATTGTATTTGTGTCGGACGGTGTCAAAATCCCATGGTTAGAAATTTACATTTGGTCTAATAAAAATGTAAATTGACCACATTTTGTTATATTTAGCTTCAATATTTCAGATTTAATAAACAGGCTGTAAAGCATCTGTCAAGAGACCAAAGAACGACTCGTTTGAATGGTAAACTTATCGGAAACTATGAATACATACTGTATATTATAATCACCTGAAAGGCCTTTTAATGCAATCCTGTGACTTTCTGGCTACATCGATGAGACTGACCGTACTCTCCTGCTTGTTATACTACTGAAGTGTGAGTGGATCGGGCCTTCACACATCTTGCACTGACAAAACAGAGCTGCTGCACCTGTCCCTCTTGTGTAACAACGTTTTATTTCCCAGCATTCACCAAAATGAACTCGATGTGAAGTGCGTCACTGGAGGACATTTGGTTTAGCGTCCCTCATGCCACGAGCCCAGTGTGTGTGTGTTATCTCAGCAGTGTTCACTGCAATGCACTTACTGTTAGCATTTCTTAAACTCTGGGTCAGGGTGTAAAGTGGGTCATGTCCTTTGCTCCAGTGGGTTCACATGTAACAAGAAAACCGCACGTATTCATGTTGCATAATGGGAATTTACCGAGAGTCGTGTGCTGGGGGGAAAAACGCGCTTTAGTTATATAACTTTTTTGTTACCTTCTGATTTTTTTTTTTTTTATTAGGTGACGGGTGGATCCTTCACCTGGGGAAATAACCTGTTGACGCTGTCAGACATCAACATCCGCATCCCAACAGGTAAGACTAGACGGCAGGTAGAATACCATAAAGTTCAGGTCTGTATAAGAAACTCTGGTATGTGGCAATGGCAATTTTATTTATGTTGCATATTTCATTATATGTAAACTCAATGTGCTCAACACATAAGAGGAAAACCCATGTAGGTTTACAATGCCTTAAGAGAATGAAAGCAGCAAAATAAACCATTAAACACCAAAGTTATTAAGTGTAAGCTTGTGTAAATACAAAGGGTTTGACATATGTTATATATGATACATCAAACCTAATAATTTCTGTCCTGTACCCAGGCTTGCTTGTTCTTCTCCTCGTACTCTTCCTTTCTTTTAATTCCCTTAGATGTCACAACATTTGAGGTTTGTTCTCCAGCAGTTAGACCTGGTGTACCCCAAGGTTCTATTTTTGGGACCTGTGTTATTTTATATGTCACTTTATAGGCTACAAGCATAATGTTGCCTTAATTTTAGCATTTGATTCTTTCTTTCTTTTATATTACCAATATTTTGGTTACATATTCCTCTTCGATGTGCATCATATTTTCTCATTTTTGGCAAACAATTTTGTTCTTTAATGTTCTGTAATGTGCATTTTCATCAGACCCAGTTCTTTTAGAATTTGCTATATATATTATATTTGAATACATCCTCTGCCTTTCACTTTCTTATGGTGCCTCTGTTCTCTGTAGCATTTCTATTCTTGTTTTAAAATCTAGTTTTGTAGATTTAAGGCCACTGTTGTGTTTCTTCTTCACTGTTTCAGTGTGAGAACACTGTTTTAGTATATATGATGCTGCTGTTACACCAAGAGCTGAGGTAATTCTGCACTCCTGTAACTGAAACACTGAGTGTCAGGAGACCATGTTGATGAAGCTGCTAACAGATGGATTGTATAGTATGTCTTACACGTACACAGACAGACACACACATTTTCCCTCGGGAAGTGACTTGCTTGCCATCCCAGTCATGCTACTACTAAGACAAACAGGATTTGTTGTCCTGCCAAGTGCTGGTGTAATGTTATTCGGAGTAACTGGAGTGTTATGTTTGTGCGTTTTAGTCATTACTGACTTTCAGCTCATAGTGGCTGCTTGCATTTAGGGGATAAGGAATAATAAAGAAATAGTAGATCTGAACTCCTTTTAAGCTTAGTTTGTGTTTTTTTGTCTGAAATATTGGAAGTTTCTTGTAATTATATTTATAGATTACTTTGATTGTCATCTGAGAGATTATGAACGGTTGTGTTGTTGATGTCAGTAAGTAGCAGGGTTTCTTAATGGTTAACCTTCCCTTCACATTTACTGCCCCAAATTCTCATGAACCCAGCATACCTTTTTCAAGTTATTGAAACCTCTTATGGTTCAATAAAGTATCTGAACTTATCTGAGTCTTAACCTGATCATCAGTTCCAGACCTGCTGCTGCCATCGATCGTACATTTTCTCAGTCTAAACTCAATTTGTAATTTATGCGCACTGTTTTTATTTACATTTTCCACAGCATCCCAACTTTTTTTAAAAACAGGTGTTACACTTTATCATCTACAGTCATGTGGAAAAAGCTTTCACATGACTATGCAGTCATCTGAAAAGCTATGTACACTGCATGATTCAATAGCTTGTAGAATAGGACTTCAGTCAGGGTGACTTTGACTGGACCATTGCAGCCACTTGCTGCTCTGCTTGGGATCACTGGTCCAAGCTTTAGCTGTCGGACACACGGCCTCACATTTGACTCAAGAATACTTTTGCACACAAAGGATTTCAGGGTTGACTCAGTAAGTGCAAGGTGCCGTAATGAGCTCATATGAGGTGTTTGCTGACATGCTGCGGCGCGGTGCATTATGTCCAAACGGCTCCACATTGTTACAGAAACCTTGTGGTTAGTTCAGGTGTAACACTACAACCCACTGCAACCCTTCCAAACAACCATGCTTCTTCAGTATTTTACTGATTGTTCTGTCATGAACTTTAATCTTGCTAACATTCTAACTAAGGCCTGTAGAGTTTGAAATGTAGCTCTTTGTTGTTGTTTTTTAAATTATTTCTCTGCGCAATGCACAATCTGAATTTTCTGGGTCATCCTCTCCTGGGAAGATTATGGCATTGTGCTAATACACATTTGAATGATCTAGACCAGCAAACTGTCACAACATCTACTTTTCATTAGCTAAATCTGGCTCATACTTACCCTCTTAATTGCTATGGAAGCAGTGAAGGTTTACTTAGTTCATTACGTGACTGCATAGAGTCTGTTTAGCATGCAGCTAAAATAAAACCTAATCGTTACTCCACATTGGTCACCAGTGAAATAGCAGCTTCAGGAGGTTAACTGATTTTCTAGATAGTTTATCATCACTACCTTTTTCATTTCATTCTATCTCAGGTCAGCTGACAATGATCGTGGGCCAGGTGGGTTGTGGGAAATCCTCCCTGCTGCTGGCCATGCTTGGAGAAATGCAAGCCATCGAGGGGGGAGTCTACTGGAGCAAGTAAGACAATATTTAATAAGTACTTAGTACCTGATGTGATGTGGAAGAATTTGTTAAATGTAACAAAGGATCCAAACCTGGTGGATTAATAATAAATAACTACAGTAGCTGGTTTTGGTGTACTGCAAATAACTAAACACAGGAAGTAAAACACATGTTCTAAAAGCTTTGTATGTTTGTATATGATGATATTTGAAATTTCCTCTGTTCTTTTAGCATTACTGATGATATTTAGAGCTATTTTTATGTCTTTATATGTGAATAAACCTTTTTATTTTTAAATGTATCAAAATGATAGTCTCATATTTCTCATTTTATTTTTGTTTAGTCAAAAATTAAGTGCTTTCAGTTGTTTTTGTTTCACTTCATTTTTATTTTAAGCATCTGGCCACATACGGTACGTCTTCATGATGGACTATGATTGGGAACAAATGTAAACTAATAATATCTTGTCTGTGCACAGAGTAATGCTGACAGTAACAAGAAGAAACAATTACTGGCTCATTAGTGTCAAAAGTCCAGCAGCGACATTCAGTATCATTTAATTTGCCGCTCTTGTGGTCATCTGGGATCTGTCAGCTTCTCCTCTGAAAAGCTTTCCATTTATAAAATCAATTATGGAGGACTCAATTACAGTCAAAATATCATGGTTAAAAGCATTTTCACTTCTCCCCGAGTTTTATGTAATTGCCGTTCAATAGCTAAAACATGGGGATATTGAGTTACACCAAAGATGCTTTCATTAATTTTATTATTTAATTAAACTGCAAAAGAGAAACTCATTATGCAGCCTCACAAACCATAAATGACACTTGCTGAATCGATTATGAGGAGGATATTTGGTAATAACAGTCGATAATCTCACAGCCTGCAGGTAATTCTGCCTTCACTTTCAGTAATGAGCCATTTCTGTGACACACAGAGGTCAGTCGAGGTCAGTCTCACCCACAGTAAGGTGTTAAAATTGGGAGGTCACTTGAATAAACATAATTGTTATAGAGCCGTGGTCAGAGGTTTAGGCCTGTTAACGTCTCATTAGTGATCATGATTGATCATGAAAGAAATTAAAGAAGTCATTAAAAAAGCCTCCAAATTTTTGAGCCTCCGAGTTTTAATGTGTAAATGTGAAGTTAGAAATGGAAACAAAAGGCTGCTGTAGGTGTCTGCAGTGTGTGCCAGCTTTAAGTCATATTAGATAACTGCGCTGTGACTACGACTCATTTTCTTTCTGTAATTCCAGTTTCAGTTGCTTTTTTTTAGAGGATTTTTGAATTTCTATCTCCTATATTTCTGCACATTAACCAGTGTGTGTGTGTGTGTGTGTGTGTGTGTGTGTGTGTGTGTGTGTGTGTGTGTGTGTGTGTGTGTGTGTGTGTGGTGTGTGTGCGTGTGTGTGTGTGTGCGTGTGTGTGTGTGGTTTCTTTCCCTTTAACTCCTGCCTTCTTGCCATATCAGGCAGCCTGATTGTGAGATGATCCACGAGGGGAACATAAGGTACCTTCTCTTCGGTCTACAGTCATTTAAACACAGACTGTAAATACTCAGGCTTGAAAATAGGTGCTAATGTTCACCTTTTTTCTTCACTGCTCATTGAGCTTGCTTTCATTGCAGAGCACAGCATTTCCCTATCAGTTAATATAAAGACGTTAACTGGGAAAATCAGCTCCAAATCATTCCATATGATTTTTGTCAACACTTTCAGCATTTACATTTAGCCATATGAATGTTTTGTTTTTTTTAACCTCAGTGTGCATTATGAATTTTTATGTAAGTAAATCGGATTAGAAAGTAGTCTGAAGGTGTGATCAGTGTGTTTGCCTGTGGTTCATGAGCCTTACAGAAACCAGTGCTGATATCAGGTGAAGCCTTTTCTGTGTTTACTAAGGACATTTTCTCTTTGGTGTTTGCTGAGTTAGTACAAAATTGTTTTGGAATTCAAAAAACCGGTGAATAATGATCACACGGACATGCACAGCTATCATCAAGAGTCTCTAAAAGCTGCTGCACCATTATACTGAGTGGCAGCACTGAGGTTTATCCTGACGTTGGAGAGTGAGGTTAATACTGGAGATGTGTGGAAGCCGCATAATTATCAGTACATATTTCTGTCAAATGTTGAAGGAACACTATTTCTATCCTTGCATTCGGATGTCTGATGCTCTTGGCTGATGATGGGACATTCAGTGTTTGGTTCTGCTGTGATGCAAAGACATTAATCAGTCTAAATGTTGTAGCAGGATGGCAATATCAACTGTATTGTTCTAACCATGCCTGATGGATCAGTGGTTAAAGTGATTTCCATGAGCCAAGAGAGCCAGTACAGAAGTTTATCACACTAAAAGCTCTTAGAGTGACCGAACCATCTGAGACTGGTCTTAAATTGGCATACATGTTGCCGGTGTTTTGCTGTTGTAATGTTTTTGTGAAGTTATAAGACTATCCATCCATCCATCTATCCATAATCTAAAATAAATTCAGTTGTTACATTACAGTGCTACATACTGAGAAAATGTACTCCTCTGAATAGCATTACCAAAAATATCACCCCTTTGCAGTCAGCTTGTACATGTTGTTCAAGCTGACTTCAAGAGAAGATAATTTATGCGTTATTTATCCCGGACCTGGAAAATGTATTTTCTCACAGGTTACAGCTGTTAAAAATAAAGATAAACACAACAAACATAATAAAGAACATACACCACATAAGAAACTCAAAATCCGCTGTTGCTATAGCAACAGTGTAAACTCAGTTGGAAATTCAGTTTCCAGTACTGGAGTTGGAGAACAAGAAACAGTGTTTTTCAAGAGCTTAAATTAGCATGAGCAGTGAGCGAAGGTTGAATACTTTTTATTTAAATTTGTATTTAATGCTGCAAATCCTTCTGTAAATAGGCATGATTTAGTGGTTCGATGGAAGATTCTCTGTTTGTTGAAGGCTCTTCTGTTCATGCCTGTGCTCGTTTAAGGTGGGATGTGATTCTTACACAAACACGCTCTCGGTCGCAGAAAATACACGACCTCATTGTCGAGGAAGCCACAAAACTTAATTATCACAGACAGACAATGACTGCATCACTTACATGGCCCTTCTTTTATGGGTGGGAAGGTTAATTCAATTAACAGCTGGCAGGCTGGGGTTTGACATGACGATGTGGCTCTTCCATTTGTTTCCATTTTTTTCTTCTTCTTCACACTTTTGTTTTTACTCCTTAAAGAAAGAAGAAGCAGCCCATCTTTTGTGTTTTGTTATCGCTTTGCTTTTGTTGTGGTGGTCTTGTCCTTATGTTCACGCGTAAGCACAAATATTCATGCAGTGAACTGCAGCAGGCTAATTCTAACACACTGACTTTGACAGTTGGTCAGAGGCAGAGGAGTCTGACGAAGACATCAGGAGGTACTCGCTCTTCTTCTGGTCTCCTGCCTCAGAATGATGTGACCTTTTGACTCTTCAATCTCACCTCCTCCTCTTCTTTCTCCTCTGCTTCTCCTCCGCTTTCAGTTTTAACTCCATTCGTCATCGTTACTGTGTCTCAGAAGACGTTACTGTTTTGCAAATAGCCAGGTTGTTGTTCATGAACACATACATATGGGCAATCTTTTTCTATATACCTAAATCAATAAATATTACATAGTGTTAGTAACAGACAAAAACCATAATGCTTTAGAAAGTGAATACACAGTTTATAATACTGACATTAAAAAGCAATGCAAGGTTGACAGTCTATCAATGCAATATTGTTTTACTTTTATTGACTTTTTATCTTATTTTCTGAAGAGGTAAAAAGTCCAGTAAGTGTTTTTAAATACAGAGATTTTATTTATCTAATCTATGCTTATTATGACTTGAAATGTGACTGAAGCTCTTAAACCTGAACCAAGTTTAATAAGACAACAGCTTAATGAGGAACTGGTCCACAGATGGATCACTTATTGGTTTATTCTTTGTTTCTTTAATGATTGTGCTTCTTCAAGTCATATTGTGTGTGTTCAGGAGCATCAGCCTTCAGAGAGTGTTCTGCTCATTGTGTTGCTCGTTGTTCATCGAAGAGCTCATTAGTTTTGTTGTTTTTGTGCCATATGTGTTGTTTTTATTGCTGGGAGTCATTGGAACCCATCCCCCCCAAAAAACAAACAGATAAACAAATAAACAGACTATGCAATTTCTGATGCAATTGCTGTATTGATGCTAGAAAAATGAAAAAAAGGAGCTGCCCACTTTCTTACTTTTTTTTTTTTTTTTTTCCCAAAAAGTTTTTTTTTTTTTTTTTATATTATTTTGT
>VURO01026898.1:0-17981 GCA_015108175.1 Pelvicachromis taeniatus
GACCAATGCCTCAAGAACAATAAGAATAATAGATTTTTTGATCCCAGAAGGAAATTCATAGCTTATCTGCTATTTACATGAGAATTGAAAAGCCTGCAGATAATAAACTCGTTACAATATGGTATGTTATTGTGAGTACAGGAACACATTTAGGTGTATATTCTTGTATCCATGCCATTCAAGGATCATTTCCAACACCTGTAAACCAAACACAAAAATGAGTAATCATATTGGTAATTAGAAGAAAAAATTAGGATAAAACAGTCTATGAGACAAAAAAGAACAAAACAAAATCACCTTACATTCATATATCTAGACAGTTTATGGTCACACTTATTTATAGAAACTCTTATATACAAGAGTCAATACTCTTCACGACAAAACTACATCATTCAGGAAGTCAAGTTGTGTCGTTACTATAATCTTTCAGGTCCAGAGATGGCAGCATTGCTAGGAAGGAGCCCCAGATTTGTTTCAAAGGTCTCATATTTCCCTTTTACACTATACAATATCTTCTCAGGTGTGCAGTAGGACACTAGCTCATTAATCCAGTGTCTCAATGTTGGAGAGTTTTCAGATTTCCAATATAGCAAAATACATTTTTTCATTGCTGTACTCGCAAGTAAGATAAAATATTTCTTATGGTAAGTCACATTAATAGAACCTGTGTCACCCACAATCCATAGTTTTGGGTCCTGTTCAATTTGAATTCCTATTACTCTTAAATTATTTCAGTGGCCCGTCTCCAAAATTCTTCTATCACTGGGCAACTCCACAGCATATGTAGGAGATCGCCATCCATCACCTTGCATCTCAAACATCTGGGGGAATTATTACTATCAATTTTATGTAGTCTGTAAGGGGTGAAATATGTCCTATGAAATATGTTAAATTGCATTCGCCTGTGCTTTGTAGAGATTAACATGATCTGTGCCTGTTCCAATAAATGGTGCCATTCTTCCTCTTCATAGACATGGCCCAAGTCTGTTTCCCATTTTCTTTTTATAGACTTTTCTTTTATAGATGCTTTATTGTAATCAGGTAATTCTCCATTGATAATAATGTTTAACTTCATAGAAGATGTTATTCCTTTGGTTGACTTACATGATTTGGCGCAAAGATGGGTTTCAAGAGGGGTTTCTTTTGATATCTCGGGAAATGCCCCTTTAGATTTCTCTTTGGCCCACTCTCTTATTTGTAGAAATAGGGTTAGGGTTGTTTTGGAAGCTTAAATTTTTCCTTTAGTTGTTGAAAGTCAATAAATGTATCATTATTATATAAGTCAGCAACAGTTTGAATATTTCTGTCCTTCCATCCCTGCAATATTGGGTCGGCAATATGATGTCTCTCATCATATCAGGTCAGGGTTACTCCACAAGGGTGTCCTTCTAAGGAAATAAATATTTATTTTTAGAAGTGGATGAGATTCCTGCCAAGCATTAAAATATATGCTTGGCAGGTATATATATATATATAGATATGTGTATGTGTACATATATGTGTGTATATATATGTATATATATATGTGTGTATATGTATATATATGTATATGTGTATATATGTACAAAAATAACAACAGTCGCCTCAAGACACTTTATATTGTAATGTAGACCCTACAATAATACATACAGACAGAAACCTAACAATTATATGACCCTCCTATCAGCAAGCACTTTGGCAACAGTGGGAAGGAAAAACTCCCTTTTAACAGGACGAAACCTTCTCAGAGAGGGGCGGGGCCATCTGCCGTGATCTGTTGGGGTGAGAGAAGACAGGATAAGAGACCTGCAGAGGAAGAGAGCCAGAGATTAATAACAAGTATGATACAATGCAGAGAGGTCTATTACCACAGAGTGAGTGAGAAAAGTGACCAAAGAAGAAATACTCAGTGCATCATGGAAATCCCAGAGCAGCCTAACCTATTGCAGCTTAACTAAGGGAGGTTTCAGGGTCACCTAATCCCACCCTAACTGTATGCTGTATCAAAAAGGAAAGTTAAGCTTATTTTTAAAAGTAGAGATAGTGTCTGTCTCCTGAATCCAGGCTGGAAGCTGGTTCCATAGCTCTCCTATGGAACCAGCTTCCAGTCCCCTCTTGGACCTGAAAAGCTCTCCCTCCCATTCTACTTTTAAATACTGTAGGAAACCAACAAGTAAACCTGCAGTGCGAGCGAAGTGCTCTAATGAGGTGATATGGTACTACAAGGTCATTAAGATAAGATGGGCCTGATTGTTTAAGACCTTGTATGTGAGGAGCAGGATTTTGAATTCAATTCTGGATTTAACAGGGAGCCAATGAAGGGAAGCCAATAAAGGAGAAACCTGCTCTCTCTTTCCAGTCCCTGTCAGGACTCTGGCTGCAGCATTTTGCATTAACTGAAGACTAATTGGGGAGTTTTTGGGACATCCTGATAATAATGAATTACAGTAGTCCAGCCTAGAAGTAATAAATGCATGAATTAGTTTTTCAGCGTCACTCTGAGACAGGATATTTCTAATTTTAGAGATATTGTGGATTTTAGAGAAATGGAAGAAAGCATTGAAGGACATATCCTGGTCAAAAATGACCACTGTCAGAGGCCATAAGAAGATCATTTGCACCTTCACTAAGGCTGTCTCTGTGCTGTGATGGGCTCTGAAACCTGACTGAAACTCTTCAAATAAGCCTCTGCAGATCATCTGTTAGCTGTTTGACAACTACTCTTTCCAAAGTTTTTGAAATGAAAGGAAGGTTCGAGATTGGCCTATAATTAGCTCAGACTGCTGGGTCTACAGATGCTTTTTAAGTAACAGTTTAACTACTGCCAGCTTGAAGGCCTGTGGTACATGCTGATTATTAGAGATAGGTTGATCATATTTAAGATTGAATCATTAATTAATGGCAGGACTTCTTTGAGCAGTCTTGTGGGAATGGGGTCCATTTCCTCTCCAGCTTATGAGTTATCTACTTTAAGCTACATGTTTGAGAATTATACAATACTTCTTATTTGAGGCTCTCTTTTGCACAGGAGCTCCAGTATCTATAGTCCTATGTAGTGAGGAGGTAAAACTATCAACAAGATAATCGAGTTCAAGGTAGCTGCTCTGCTCCGTGTTGGTACAGGGCATTGAAGATGTTAAGAGTGAGTGAACAGTTGGTTAACTGTAAAAATTCTTCTCTTCACATACAAGGTCTTGGATAATCAGGCCCATCTCGTAAAGACCTCATAGTACTGTATCATCCCAATAGAGCACTTCGCACACCCTGTTGATTTGCTCGAGGTTCCTATATTTAAAAGTACAGTCAGTAGAATGCGATTGAGAGCCTTCAGCTTCCAAACCACTCTTCTGTGGAACCAGGAACCAGCTCCCAGTTTGGTTTCATGAGTTAGACACCCGATTCACTTTTAAGATTAGGCTTAAAACGTTCCTTGTTGAGGAAGCTTATAAAATAGGTTATCCTGAATCCTGTCTTAGTTGTGCTGCAGTTCTTAGACTGCCAGGGGCTTTTTTTTTTTTTTTTTACACAATGTATTTAGCACCTTGAGGCAACTCTTATTGTAATTTGGTGCTAAATGAATAAAACTGAATTGAACTGGTTTGCAAAAAGTGCGATAGTCTAAAGAACACCTGCTAAAGAAAGTAGTGGTACAGCAAAAACAGAGGCGGCAAAGGCTTATGAGTTGTAGGTGAGACTGGACACTAAGGATAATAGACTTGTATCGACTGGCTAGAAACTTGAGGTGACTGCTGTTGCGATTTGGCACCATATAAATAAAACTCATTTAAATTGAATTGAAAAGATGGTTAGGGTAATTAAGAAAAGATATGGAAATGTGCTAACAAGTGAAGAGAGTGTGTTGTGGAATGAATCGAGTACTCTGAGGAGCTGATGAAGACAATGAGAATGGATGGAGGAGAGATCAAAGTTAGAGGTCAGACTATTTAACTCGTTTGTTTAGCACAATTTTTAAAAGTGAGAATGCCTGAGGAATGACGAAGAAGTGATTTCCAAGAAGGGTTATGTGCATAGCTGTAACTACAGAGTGATCAATCTGATGAGCCATGCCAGGAACCAATGAGAAATAGCTGTTGAAGAAAGGTGACCATCAGCGAGCAGCAGTATGGTTTTATGCCAGGAAAGAGCACCAGAGCTGTGATGTTTGTTGTGGAATGGAAATCCTATAGCTCCCCTCATCCCAGGGTTAACAATCTCAGTTTTCCCTGCAGTTGTTTTCTGGAATGGGGCCCAGCAGTGACATTTGGCAGCCTGTACTTAGAGTGCCCACATGTCACTCACTGCATGCTAAAGTGCATGTTACAATCTCTGTTAGTTTTTTGTTTTGAGTGTCAGAGAGTACTATATGTCCATTCTCTGTTGCACTGTTGCCCATAAATGATTATGTATTTGACATGAAACCACACTGTTACGCCTTCTTTTTCATTGTGTGTTTATTTTTACTCAATCTCCCTTCTATTGCAACAAATAAGGATTAATCAACTGAGTGAATAAATAACTGAAGGACTTGATTGTGATAACCCTCTTCTCTCCACCTTGCTGTCTCTTGATTTCTTACATTCCCCCAGCAAATCATTTGCTTCTTTCACTCATGTCTGTTTGAGGCATGTTGTTGACTATCAAAAGGTCAACAGGGTTACAAAGCTCCTTTTTACTGCCTTCCATGGAAGATTATGTGAATCAGGCTGTTGCATGGCATTGACAGCAGCTGAGCCCAGTATGACATTCCTCTAAAAAAAACAAACATTGGAAACGTTTGCACCAAAAATGGCAAAAAGTAACAGTATATCTTAAGCCACTTTGCAAATATGAATAAAGCTGAAACACCAGATAGCTACTGAAATAACCAGCTTAAACAGTAGTGTACACATGCCCATGAACACTTTAAACTGGTGAACTATTCTCAACAGTGTGCCATTGATCAACAACCACCGATCAAAGACCATTGATTAATGGCCATGAATCAAGGAGAGGGGGCTTGCAATAGGGGTAGGCTGATGGGGATGCTGATGCACTGAGTACTTCTTCAGTCACCTTTCTCACTCACTGTGTTAATAGACCTCTCTGCATTGTATCATTACTTAAAGATTCAAGAAGGTTTAAGATTCAGCATTCTTTATTTGTCGCATGCATAGTCATGCAAGTACAACACAGTGAAATGTGTCCTGAGCTGCTCCTTGACTGTGCAAAACATAAAGAATAAGTCAATTTAAATGAAATAAAACTGAAAATGTACGTTGTGCAAATGGAATGTTAAAGTATTTTGTGTCACGTTAGCATAGCAATGTATTAACAGAGCAATTCAAGTGGAATAAAAAAAAAAAAAGACCAAAGTGACATAAAGAGAGTGATTGAACAGAGTGACCAAAGTAATATAGTGTAATGTAAACAGAGTGACTGGAGCAATGTAAATGGTCGTGTACAACAGTGACAAGAGTAATAAATACTTTTAAAAATAGGCTTCAAACTTTCCTTTTTGCTACAGCATATAGTTACCTATATTAGCTATTATATATTTAGCTATATTATATTTAGCTATTAACTATTACCTACAGTTACCTGAAACCTCCCTTAGCTATGATGCAATAGGTGTAGGCTGGTGGGGGATTCCCATGATGCATTGAGTATTTCTTCCTCTGTCACCTTTCTCACTCACTCTGTGTTAACAACCATACTTGTTATTAATCTCTGTCTCTCTTCCACAGCATGTCTCTATCCTGTCTTCCTTCTCTCACCCCAAACGGTCACGGCAGATGGCCCCGCCCCTCCCTGAGGTTTCTTCCTGTTTAAAGGGAGTTTTTCCTTCCCACTGTCGCCAAAGTGCTTGCTCATAGGGGGTCATATGGGGGGTCATTGTTGGGCTTTTCTCTATGTGTTATTGTATTGCCTTACAATTTAAAGTGCGCTGAGGCAACTGTTATTGTGATTTGACGCTTATTAAAAAAAAAAAAAAGAATTATAAAACATGTTTCAAATTTGTTATGGAAAATTGTAAAAGAGCAGGTTGTTCATATTACTGACTCAGTGGATGATGACAGATTCAAAGCCTTCTGCTCTGAAGTCGAAAGCAACAATGCAATGGGATTTTAGGATTATTTGGGGTTTTTTAAATTAATTTTTTATTAACCCGCTACTGGGGGGCAATGGGGCTTAACAGGTTTTAAAGGAAGCGCACACCACGCTGATCTTTAGAGACGGCAGCTCAGCTCTGACGGACCGCGTTCCTCTCCATGCTGCATCATATAATAAACCGATTTTAATGAAGCTTACTCTGTGTTTGCACGTTATTATTATTAGACATTAGTATTGTAATTCATTATTATCAGGATGTTCTAAAAACTCAAAAATTCTGCAGCAAGCGTCCTGACAGGGACAATAAAGAAAGCAGATTTCTGCCATATTGGCTTCTCTTCATTGGCTCCCTGTTAAATCCTGTTAAATCTAGAATCGAATTTAAAATCCTTCTCCTCACATACATGGTCTTGAATAATCGAACCGGATATTTTCTTAAAGACCTCATAGTACCATACCACCCCAGTAGAGCACATTGGAATTTCATTTTTATATTTGGGGCATGGATCACATGACCCTCAATCCAACTTTAGTTATGCTGCAAATGTAGACTGTTGGGGGATTCCCATGATGCACAGTGTTTCTCCTTCTCTCACCCCTTTTCACTCACCATGTGTTTATACACCACTCTGCATTTAATTATGAGTTATTATTAATCTCGGGCTCTCTTCCACATCATGTCTTCTCCCTCCCCTCACCCCCAACTGGTCGCAGCAGATGGCCGCCCCTCCCTGAGCCTGGTTCTGTCGGAGGTTTCTTCCGGTTAAAAGGGAGTTTTCACCACAGTGAAATAGGGGCTCATAGGGGGTCATCCGATTGTTGGGGCTTCTCTGTATTATTGTAGGGTTTTTACCAACGCTTGAGGCCACTGTTGTTTGGTTTTTCTGCTATATAAGTAACATTTAATTGAATACAATACTCCAGCCTAGAAGTAATAAATGCATGAACTGGTTTTTCAGCATCACTCTGAGACAGGATGATTCAGATTTTAAAGATATTGTGCAAATGACAAAACCAAAGCACCTGTCATGTACACAATATTGCAAGTTTGGTGACATTTTATTTACAGTGTTTTCCTGCCAACTAATACAAAGTGATGTCCCCGTGCACTCCGGTGAAATGGCCTGATGAGGTCCCTACCAATGCGTTTAAATAGGACCTCCCTTAATGTTAACAGGTGCAAAGGTGCTTTTGGAACGGCCAGCTGGTTCACCAGTAAAGACTACCCAGAGTATCACACACTGACTGCCACCATTGTTGCTCTTCTCCAATTAAATGCATCAAAGTATTTAAAAAAAAAAAAGTGGATACAAGGACATCAGAAATGTTTGTTTTATTTTATTCAAAAGTGATATAATATTCAGGAGCCCAAGACTGTGTTGGTTCACATTTTGACGGGTGTCAAAAAGCAACAGAGGCAACAGAAATGTCTGTTTTACTTTGTTAGGAGTCACTTGGTTTTGTAATTTTCTTGATCATTAAAATGATCCATAATATATGACCTTAAATATTTCACTCTTGAAGCCACTAACAAAAAAGAATCGCCTCACAAAAATTAATGTTACATGCCATCAGTACATCAAAATTCTTGATCTCTGCTCCATTTTCATCTTGACAGGTGTCAAAATGACTCTCAGTGTCATATAGGTATCTCTGAAATTCAAATTAGATGACTACGATTTAATAAATAAAGTAGTCCTTTGAATCAAAATGAATAAATGTCAAATACTGTGGCTCATGTGGTAGAGCAGTCTGACTTCAAATCACCTGTCCAAAAGCCAAAAAGACCTGCAGCCATTGTTTTACTGCTGGTAATGTATTACTGTGAAGAGTGTCTGGTTTTAGCTTTCTGTTACTCAAAAGAACCAAAGCGAGACGGAACAATTTAATAAACCAGGTTTTAAATAGTATTAGAATGAGCGCTGTTATAGTGAATGATGCAGCATCAGCCCATTAGAATGTGCTGGATCTCTGTCAGCTGGCTGAACTCTTCATCTTGTGGCAGGGAACCTTGGCTGGACAGAACTACACCACTGGAAGGCAAAACCACATGACAGCCAGCATCTGAATCACACACGATAAGGTTTCATTACCATAAATTTATTTTGCTCTTTTGAAGCAGCTGCTAAAACAAAAGGGCACTTGATTACTTTTTCCTTGATCAGTGTAGCATTCAATGCATCTGATTTGAAAGGGGGAGGGGAACCAGGACAATGAAATCCCTCCCAGGGAGAAGGGGGTAGCTGACATGCATACAAGGCAGGGAGGTTTGGATTCCTGAGGTGGGATCAGCCTGTCTAGTCTTCACAATAGACCCGTGAGAAAAGACAGACGCACAAAAGAGCTGAAAGCGGCAGTCCATCCACTTGACCAGCTGACATCTCCAGAGATGACGACTTGGTTGCTTAGTCCTCCATCTTCACAAAAGCTTCCTTCAGCATTGTACTCAATATCTGACAAAGTTGACACATCTGTTTATGCTAGGAGTGAGCATAAACAGAGGAACATTTTTTTAAGTGGCAATAAGTTTTATGTACTTTTTCAAACAGCTCAAAGGAAAAAACACAAACTGCAGTCGTTCAGTTCCATTTTTTTTCTGCATCAGCACAAATGTCAAAGCGCTTTTTTTAATTACTTGTCTTTTCATTCACTTTGTTTGTAGAGTGCAAGCAAATGTAGGCAAGAAAATATTGATGAATAACAAATTTACTCATGAAACGTATCTATGCATTTGAGCAACATGTTTGAGCAGCTGTTCCATTTGATTTTAGGATGTGGCGTTCAGTAAAAGAAAGGAAAAACACTGACTCCTTTCAAACTAGCAGTGCCTGAACCACAGCTTCTACAGGGGTGACATGCAGTCCCCACATGGAGGCAAACTGACTCAAATATTGCAGCAGCATTGAGCTTTATTTCTACAGAATCACATTAAATCTGCACAATGAGGAAAAAAAAACAAACAAAAGCAAAAAGGAACAATTTCAATAAAATAAGTATTTTTCTCAAATTGAGACTCGTATGGAAAATGTCCACTGTTGAAATTTGCCATATGATCAAATATGAGATGAATGGTTAGACAGAAACACTTATGTTTTATTTTTATTTAAAGGTCTGAATAAATATCTGTTATGTAGAAGCAGCATCCTGGTGTAAGCGTGACTTTAACCTTTTAACCTCTTGGCTCTGCCTTAGTGAGCAGCACTGATTGGTTGGATGAGAGGCCTCTGATTAGCGACAACTCTCTTACTCGTCTAATAATTTGAAGGCTTGATTGAACCAAATATGAATTCAGAGTGAGAGGCTAACCCAACTGTGTGGCTATGTCTTAATAAAACCAGACATCATATCTGGGGTTCTTATTTGTTGTATTATCTCTGTGCTTTGATAAATGAGGATTAGCATTTTGCACAGAGCCGCTCTTGAATGGAGAAACAGCAGCACAGCAGGAAGTAGAAGGCCGGGAAACTGGGGATTACAAGAGGCTTTCTGCTCCCTAATTTGCTTTTAAAAGAGTCTTACCTTTGTTCTATTAGGTTCAGTTAGGATGTGCTGGAAGCTTGAGATTAGCACAGAGAATCGAGTTTGTGACAAAGCCGATTAGCTGCTGAAACAGGGCCAACAATGCTTTTGTTTAGAGAAACTGTTCCTGTCAGGCAGAGAAATATTCCCTTTTCTGGATTTAGAAGCAAATGTAAATCGTGTGTTGGTGCTATGGCATGACTTAATGCACAGCAGCTACAACAAGGTGTTGTTGTAAAGGCAGGTGAATGTTTGGAGCGCTCAGAATGAGAGAGACTAACAGCTGTTTGAGCCCTTTACATGCAAAACTATGACAAAATCTGAAATTAGCCAAAGTCAACTGCAGCTGGGTGCCGGTTGTCTACTGCCATCTGCTGGAGGATTTATATCACTGCTTGGTAGAGCCTACAATTTAAATGGTTCTTTATAAAAGATAAAAACAGCTGTTATTCAAGTATAGCACCAGTTCACTACAGTAGTACTGCTTTATATAATAGGTAAAAAAAAAAAACTATACCATTTATTAGACAATCTTCTGTCCTGTCTTAACCTCCTTGCTGTGATATTTCTTTGTTTGCATGCTGGCTGAGCCTTTTCTGTGTGGCACTATGGGTTTTAGCACACAGTTTAGCACAATTGAACATCATTTTTAACCAAGAAATTAGATTAGAGAGTCATTATAAATTGTCTATAGATGGCTGTGTGAGGAAGACAAAGTAGAATAGTAGTAGAATTAAATGTTAATCCACAGGTAAATGTGAATTTTAAGCTTAGAGTAGAAATGATGGCTGACTCGTGTAGGGAGCAAACTGCCCCTCTAGTTGGACTTCAACACGTGGTGACGAAATATAAACTTCATGCTTCTTGGCAAGAAATCTTATATTGTCGGAAAGCTGTTACAATGAAGAAATAATCTACCAACCAATATGTTCCTTACTTTTTGTGCTCTTTATTTCCCCTTAAAAGATACAATATGTTTAATAAAAATGTATTTGTGGGTTGGCCAAAGGTATTTGGGTATGGAATACTTGTCAGATCTCTGCTAATGCTAAATGAGCTGTGAATGGCAACCCATTATTCAACCTGCATTTGTGGCAAATCAGCCAATGTGGTTGCTGCTGGTCATTCTGGTTTTTATGGAGTAGAGGTTAGGACTGCAGGCAAGCCATTCCATCCTCTGCTCTTCCAAATTCTGGAGGTAGTCTGATAAACCCCGCTCTGCGGGGGCAAGCGGTGTCATCTTGGAGGATAGGGTTCGTGGGGATATGGGATTGTCACTGGTTGCTGAGTCTCATCTTACATTAAATACATTTTCTGACTTCAGATGACCTAAACTTAACTTCTCTGAGCTGTTCAAATCTCCTCTTCTGTGTTCTCAATAATTTTCATTTCTTTCTAAGTGTATTTCAGATATCTGCTGTCAGCCTTGGGCTCCTTGACAAACGGTGGCTGGAGTTTAGTCTAAAGCCTTATTCATCCCCCTCCTTGGAGAACAAATGGAGCTCGGATTTGTTTTCTAGGCAGCACTGGAGCAGCTGCCGAGGTGGAGACGCTCATTCAGGTGGTCTGTACTTGTGGGATTTTGATTGGATCTCAGGGTTGGACATGAAACTGCGGGTTACCAGACTCAACCCACAATCACACCGTCATGGAAACAGGTGTACAACTGTACACTTATTGATGTGAATACAAGGCTTTTTAAGAAAAAAGGCAAAGTAAATGAGTTAAACATTAAAAACTAATGTAAAATGTATTTAATTTCATAGTCATTCGTACCTGTGGGGTGTTCACTAGTTGCACTTCTACCTCCCAATATTTTCTTGGAAAGAATGAAAACAAATTATATTTAAACTGGAATGACTAAAGTCATGTTTAAACTATTTGTGCATATATTTGCCAGTATATTCATCTCTTTAAAAAAATAAAAATCTAAATCACCATTATCTTATTTTTTCTGGGTGATTGCTGCAAATATCAAACTGCTAAGTTGCTCAAATACACACAAACACCTACCTGCTTCAGCTAACGTAATTTCTAATAACCTATACAAGACTAAGAAAAAATAAAGTGCCTTATGTTATTGAGTCAAACGTTTCATATATGAGACACAAAAATGAACAGACAAAAAACAGATTTGTTTTTTTCCTTTATTGCCATTGTGCATGAACTTTGACACTACTGGTTACACAAAGAGGAGCTAATGAACACTCTGACCTGCCAGTGGTGTGCTCTGGCCGTTGCTGGTTTTGTATCAGTTGATGGCTTTAACAACAAACTTCTTGCTGATTCAGCCTTCATGCTCAAAACCAAAGGAATGTGAGATGAGACGTTTGTGTCAAAGAACGAAAAGACAACACCTTTTTCTTTTTAATTTTTCTTCCTATTATTGCACACATCTAGGTTACCAATGCCAAGTATATGTGGAACATTGGAAAAGCTAAAATTCTTGGTAAGGTGCTGAAATGTCTTTAGAAACCACGACATTGAACCTCCTTAAAAGCCTTGTATATACAAAACAACGTATATACAAAAGGAGTGTCAATACAGGGATTCAACAAATACACCAGGTTATCCAAAGAAATGATGAGGAAGATGAAAACGCACTGGTTATTTACACTTGGCCATGTTCATGTCTGTTTGTAACATTGCACAGAAAAAACGAAATGCTATGGTACTGTAGTTTGGTGGTAGCATCGGGGTGCCTACAGCAGCCCATAATAATAATAATAACAACAGTGAAAAGGAGGCCAGCCAGTGTAATGCTTTCTCTATGCATCATACAGCAGAAGGCGCTCTTGTAGCTGCAACCAAAAGTCTGAGTACAGAAACAAAAGTCAAACATAACTTAGGAATCAATCACCTCTCATGCTCAGATCTCATGGAATGGATTTCATTGGAACAGTAAGTTGAGAAACTTACCAGAGTGCAGAGTGGAGGGAAAGGTTGTACAAATATTCATTTTCAACTGGCAGCAGAACTGTGCCATCCCACACCAGGCGTCATGAATGCTGAAACTCAGACATTGATCTGTCGGTCACAATTTACCTGGATTTATAGATTTATTTATGCTTTTTTTTTTTTTCTTATCACAGTTTTGGCCACCCTGGGCCAACAGAACAGTTGCCCATCGCTGGCGTGTTTTGTAGCTCTTGACCTACACTTAGAAAGATTGTCAGAATTAGAACAACGCAGACCTCGTGGGAACATGCTTACCTACAGTCCATCAACATGCCAAAAGCAAGCTGCTTCTGGAAAACACTGCTATGCATAGGTCAAGTGCTGCTCGTTTGAAAGCCTGGATTGAGCCATAAATGGAGACGCTACAGAGCTCACCACGAGGAGGAAAACTACTTTCCAGGGTTTGGGAGTCGCTCCTGTAGCAATCCAAAACAATGTTGTCACTTCAAAGAACAGTCACGTCACGTAGCTCATGTCTGAAAAGACTGACGTTTGGAATGCAGACCTAAAGTGAAGCAATCAGCTACTCATAAGCATTAAGAGATATAGCTCACATTCCTAACAGCTCCATACATTTAACATGTGGCGGCTGAGAACTGTAATGTCTCTGCACCTCAAAGTCTTCACTGCTGGATTCTAAAGTAATGAATTCCCTATTTAGACATTTGGTACATGTGGTCCACTATTTCTCTGTCTTGATCTGACAAATGCAATAATAATTCTCTCCTGGTTTACAATTCCTCATCCAGCTTTGTATCACCTCTGTGTCCTGTGGAGTAGTGAGGTCTGCCACTTAACAGCAAGCTTGCTGTGTCAAGCCTGCATCTTTGACTGAATATACTGTAAGATGTGGAAAACTAAACTTTATGTATCTGTGTTAAATAAAAACGTTCATGTTTTGGGTGGAAAGAAACTGCAATAACCCTTTCAGCAGCGGCCTAACAATCATCTGCCAATCCAGTGCCAGTTTTACTGCATATGTCATCAGAGACAGGTAGTATTTGAGAAATGTTCTTATACTTTCATGTAGTGTTACTGCATTCTCATCTGCGTTTGCTCCACCGTCAGCCAATCACATTATCATTAAGCTCAGACAACAGCCGAGCCTCGGTCCAGCTCAACTCCATCACCACATCCACAACAATACCCGGCAGCGGTCACAACAGCCTTTCCTCAGCTCAGCTCTCGTCACTGAACAGAAAAGAGTGATTTGTATGTGGATGAAAATGAACGTCAGGGAATCTGTTCTGCTTTGTATGGACATACATTCCACATTACCTGAGTATAGACTCCAATTGTTAAATACCTGAAGCACGGACTGACACGTGTAACCACTTGAGGCCATTTTCTCCTTTTTCTTTTCTTCCCATGTTTTCCTTGTTGCACTTAAGACTAAGCTTAACAATATGACCTGGACAGTGTAAACATAAGTCTGTCCTTGTCATCTTTCCTGTTCCGTATATAACACAGCCATAGAGTTTTAAACAAACACGTCTCTTTCTTTTTATAGAGCTATATGTGGATATACATGTTTAAAGAGCTTATTC
Source organism: Pelvicachromis taeniatus (assembly GCA_015108175.1). Classification (NCBI taxonomy): domain Eukaryota; kingdom Metazoa; phylum Chordata; class Actinopteri; order Cichliformes; family Cichlidae; genus Pelvicachromis; species Pelvicachromis taeniatus. The sequence goes on from VURO01026898.1 coordinate 14,094, forward strand.
ATACTGTGAATGTTGAAACAGAACACAACACATCATTTCTTCAGAAATACACTGACATACCAGCTTAAAATGCATGCCCCTCCCCGGTCCATGGTGCTCCACTCCTCGCTATGCCTGCATATGAACCCTTGGACTGTCAGGTCTCTTCCTGCCAACGGCAGCTCACTTATTATGCAGGACAGAAGGTTGAGGCAGCAAATCATATTGGTTGTGGTGGATATTCTGGACACTGTTGCTACGTCATGCAAAGATAGAAGGACAACGGAGACAGTGGGCACAGAGAGACAGAGACCCCCCCCTGATGGAGCAGAAGGTGGTGTTGGTGAGAAAGTCAGTGGTGGTGCTCGATGGTTGCAAGTGTAGATCCAGAGACAGAGGCCAGCTCTGCTCAGGTCTAGCTGATGGCCGGGTTGTCTGTCTGGGACTTTGAGGTCTCTGAGGGTGAAGCAGGCTCCTCTGGGGGGTCATCTGTGCTGGTGCTCGTGGACACCTGAGTAGGGACACCATAGAGTGATGTGGTTCCGTGTGGGTCCGAGCCAGAACCTGCTTCCCTGCTGTCCTGGTCTTCCTCGGGCTCTGAGGCGAGGGTGAGCTGTAAAGAGCCAGGGAGTTTGACGGGACAGAAAGCCGAACCCGTTGGGATGAAATTCACTTTGTTTTTGTCGGGGCAGGAGAAGAGGGGCGCTGACGTGGACTGCCTGGAGCTGCATAAAAACATGTTCAGCTGAATTAAAGGGGCCAGCAGAGTACTGAGGAACGTCAGTATAAGTATCAAAGCATCTATACCTCATTTCCTCAAAAGCTTTAATCTTCTCACAGCCCTCTGGTGGCTCCCGCTTGAACATATAGCTGTTGTTGGGTTTGGGCGAGGAGGCGAACTTTGGCAGCGGTGAGCTGCTTCCATTGTCTGAAAACAGAAATATGATGCTTCATCTTTGTTGGGATTGATTAGTAAAGCCTATTTCTCTGCAGTCAAATGACACTGTGAATGCAGAGTTTATATAGTAACTGATCAAAGTTTCTATTTCTACCAAAACGTCTGAGACATTATGACATTTGTGAGCAACTTCAAGTGTGTCCTCTCAGCTTTTCAGGAGAACACAGATACTTACAGAATACAGTGAAAAGACATGTTGGGCTAATGACTGATTCTAAATTCTCCATGGATGGTAGATAAAGTGCTTAAAGTGCTTAAACTGAAACACTCTACACTGAATACAAAATTGATTAAATATGTATTTTCGTCTGAAACTCTTGAGAGGTCGGTAAGAAAATAAAAGCACTGCATGGTGCTAGGTCCATATCCAGTCCATATTTACCCTTTTTGCAAATACAATGTCTTGTGCCATTAACCGGGCACAAAGGACAAGATATATACATTACAAACAAATATAAAACATCAGTATTAGGCCACATTCTGAAACATGCACAAATAGGAAGAACATTGAGAAGTACCCTCTGAGGATCTACTAGATGATGTGAATGCAGCAGTACAGACGATACCTACTGCGACCAACCAGCTGATCTACACTAGGGCAGCAGTGATCAGTGAGATGCTTGGCTACAAGATGAACAGCCACAAGCAGCAGAACCCTCCATGTCCAAGGAGACTAGGCCAAGATCCAGGTAGCATGGAAGGAGGTTAGCCAAATATCAGCTGCAGAAAGGCCGATGAAGAAGGTGCATGGGAAGTACAGCAAGCTGTTCATACCAGAGGCCGTGGAAACCGCCAACCAAAGACTCACAGCCTTGGCCAGCCGCTTGAAGAGGTACACCAGAGAGATCCAAGGCAGGAGAATAAACCAGTTGTTCTCCACAGAACCATCCAAGGTATACAAGTCACCATCAAGTGTGGGAACCTACCAAGGAGATGCTCTGTCCCCACTGCTCTTCTGCATAGGCCTAAACTCCCCCTCCGACAAGACTGGCTACGGAACAGAGCAACGTCAGCCATCTCTGCTACATGGATGACATCAAGCTGTATGCCAAGAACAGGACGTCGATTCACTGATCCACACCACCAGGATATACAGCAGCGACACTGGAATGTCATTTGTATTGGAGAAGTGTAGTTGGGTGGTAACGAAGAGAGAGAAGGTAGACAGGACTGAGGGGATCGAACTAGCAGAAGGCAACATTGCAGACATTACTCTCAGGCAAATGAGAGTCATGAAGAGGAATGCGGCAACAAACATCCATGAATACATCAGGAAGATGGCCACAACTGACCACCTGCTTGATGAATACCTCAGACAGCAGCAATCCAAGAAAGAGGAGCAAGAGGCAGATGTTCCACTGGCAGATTTCTTCCACTTATTTTAAGCAAAAATGTCTTGTTTTAAGTGGAAAATGGAAAAAGTGAAAATTCTCTAGTTTCAACATTCAGTGTCTAAAAACAAGTTCGTATATCTCACTGAGATGCTACTCTTTAGCCGAATGTGTCTTATTTTAAGTGTGACAAGATTATTTTGACTAGAAATAAGAGAAATATACTTGGTAAGATTTTGAGTTTTTGCAGTGTGGCAGCACACGATGAAAAAGCTCTGAGCACAAGATCCACAGAGGCTGGGGTACATGACATCAGGCAAGACCCCAGGCTGTGTAAAGATGACCCTGAGACAATCCAGGCTGCAAGATGCTAGCAGGCAGGGAACACCGTAACCAAGTGGCCGGCGCAGTATAGATCTCTGTGCCAAGTATGGCCTGAAAGCTCAAAGACGGTAATTTCACTTAAAAATGAAAATGTGCACCAAACAACACAAAATAATGCACAGTAAGGTAAATGGGCCACATCCTATTTGAGTGTCTTTCAGTTCCTTGACTTTGTAAATTAGCGTTTCTCCAAAGCCTCGAGACTTTTCATGTCCTCCTCCATTTTCTTCTTTTTGGCTCTTATCTCCGTTATCTCTTCAGTGAGTCCTTTCCTCTTCACAGCTTTTTTTTTGTTGTCTTACTTTAAAGGTGACAGTATGCCCAGTGTAATGGCCACTTTGCTCACCACCGCAACCCCATTTCACAGACACTTGTATTTATACTTGCTGTTAGAGCACAGGACGCCACGGTAGTATCCTCCTGAACGATAGGCACTGCCACTCACACAATATCGCCACAATTGCTGATATAGGAGAAGTCAAAACTGGAAGCCAAGATTTTGTTTTTGTAAAGTTTTTTCCACACGTTTTCAAATTGTTCCAACTTCTTCCTCTGTATATCTGTGTGTTTCTGAGCTTCTGTGCTAGAATATCATTAAAATGGTGGTAAAAACCAACATGACTGTGCGCTCATATTCTGACCCAGCTGCAGTGGCTGTGGTGCAATGTGCCAGGTTACAAAACTCAAGAGGCGCATGACCAGCTGATGAGGCACAAAGATTGTGTTGTGCAACACATGATGTGATGTCAAAATCCATCAGCATAATGAGGTTCTCATCTTTGGTCGTCAAGACGCATGCGATGCAAAAAGTAGTAGCTCCTTCATGTAGACCAGGGGTCACCAACATGGTGCCCGCGGGCACCAGGTAGCCCGCAAGGACCACATGAGCGGCCCGCGGGCCTGTTCTAAAAATAGCTCACTATAACAACTTACCAGTAAGCTGCATCTATTTTTATTTTTTGTTGCTAGTTTTTAAAAATCACAATTGCATTGGTATCAATTTGTTAGAGATAATATATTTAAAAAAATTTATTATTAAATATTAGATCAGCGCTAGCTGGTCTCCACGGAAACAGTTGCCATAATCAGTGTCTTTACATAGATGAATATCATTAATTATTAATGATAACATATAATTAAAGTTAAATTGAGGAAATGTGTTATTTCAGAAGTGTGTGTCAAACTGGTAGCTCTTCACTTTAATCAGTACCCAAGAAGTAGCTCTCACTGTCACAC